>JAPDFJ010000062.1:0-55616 GCA_027569595.1 Penicillium sp. G339 | reverse complement strand
CCCGACCAAAAAATATGGAGGGCTGACCTACTTAGGGGGGGTTACGTATCAACTCGTAACCCCCCCCCTTGCCAAGACTTCTTAACGCGGGTAACCCCCCCCCCTGACGGGCCCGAATATATTTAGGCTTTGGTGGCCGCTCCTTCCTTTGATATAGTATATAGTCCGTTTTGGTAAGCAGGCGTAATGGATATCAATAAAGACTGCGATATATATAAATAGCACTCACTCCGAGCTATCTCTATCTTTTCTTTACTACCATCTTGTTCCACTCTCTTTTCTATATCGCGAGCATATTAACCGTATATACAAAATGGCCGATTACACCTCGTTCGCCACCTTTATAGGGCACTAGCTGCCTCGCACGTTCTTCGAAGCGGATAGCGTTAACGCTGCTGAGAACCTATATCCCGTCTTTGGTTACCACTACGGTTTATTGCCTTTTGATAGATCTCACAAGTATATACTAAACATATATAGGCCCTATTATTAACCCTAACCCGGGATGGAAGCCTGCGGCGTGGCACGTAGCTTATATAGCCGGAAACCTGCGATATCAGATCTCCGCCGCTAACCTTGAGAACACTACTAATATGGCCCCGAATCCCTATCTATAGCTCTCGAAGATAAATACACTAGTTTGTTCTATTATTAAGAACCCCCCGGTCTATTAGTATAGCATGACCTTCGAAACCTAGCTAGATTTCCGCCGCTACCTCCGTTAAGTCCACACTAGATGTTATGAGTGTTCAATTTTATATATATAAGAGATATACTAACTATAAAGTATAGTTCTAAACCCGAACTATAAGCCAATCTTGTGTGAGGAACGTAATATAGGGTAGAACGCTCTTATTATATATCTCCGTAGTGGGTAGTGGAGATAGGATATCTTTATATAGAAACCTAGCCACGGCCTAGCGGCTAGTATACTTAGCCACTAGGCTGATAATCTAATAAACCTTGCGTAAGTTCTATTTTTAAAATATAGAAATATTACCTCTAATATATCTTGTGATACTAGGCAATATAACCAAAACTAGCGCTATAGATATAGCTGTCTCTACAACTGAGACTAACAAACTATAACCCCTACTAGTGGAGGTCAGAGTAGATATGTGAGTTATTATTATTTTATTAATATACAAATAATATACTAACTATATATAGCGCGGCCAAAACCCTCCTCTAGCCCTAGTTCTGTTTATAACCCTTATATATAACTCTATACCGCCCCGAACCCTAAGGATCTCTCTAATAAGGATAAGGTAGATACTAATGATGATAATATAGATAATAATAATAATAATAATAATAATAATAATAATAATAATAATATAGATAATAGTAGTGATAGAGATAGAAATATATTACTAGCGCCTATTTTTATAATAGGTCTATACTAGGTCACTACTCCGTTGGCTTCTCTAAGTAGTTCGGAGGCTTTTGAATCTATTTTAGATAATTATAATATTAATTCTATTTCGGATGATAATATATCTATTAAAAGTGCTACTACTATTTAAAAGATAGATCAACTAGTTAGGGTGGATAGGTAGAACGTTTTTTCAATCTTCTATTAATATATAGTTACTTAATTAATTACTTAGTCCACTTTATATTAAATATATATAAAATATATACTATTCCTATATAAATCTAATATAGTGAATTAAGCTCCTACTAAAGCTACTTAATCTCTTTCTATTTTTTAATTAATTAAATCTTATATTAAAGGCGTTCCTATTATTTTTGTAACTTAGCTAGCTTAGCTAGCTTAGTATTTTGTGGCTAAGTTGAACGAGAACGAGACCGAGATGACTAAATAGTTTATATATCAGATATTAAGATTAAATCTGATAAGATATTAGAATCTAGAGGTGGAGGTGGCCCTATAAGATTAGATATCTTAATTAAATTATATATATTATAAGGTTTGTATAGTAGATATAGCTTCTTTTTGCGTTGTTCTGCTGAAGTGTGGTCTTGGAGTTCTAGAAACAAAGGTTATTTATAAGCTTTTTATATATTTGATAGTGGAACTAACTCCTTCGGTGACTTGATTTAGAGATATATAAGATTATATCTATAGGCTTCTATGATAGATAACGACCTTCTTTAGTTATAAGATATGTCTTTTGAACTATATTATTTATATAACACTTTGTTCTAAAGAAAATAAGTTAGTGATATATTATCTATATAAAACGCTTATATATACTTCAAAACTATAGCTAAAAGGCCCTACTTTTGCCTAATAGCTTTATTATCTATAAAGTGACTACTCTTATAGATTCTAGTATAGTATAGCGTGTTTATCCACTAGTATACTAGGATTTTAGAAGCCTTATATATTATTCTAGCTAATATCTATAGCGTTCGCTTATCCTTAAACTAATACTCTATTTCAGGCTATTCCCGAACCACTTCGTCTATATAAGTATAGACTTTGTGTATATTATCTGCCTTAAGGATATAATCAATCTATAGAGTAGCTGAATAGGCCCTAAACTTCTTTTTAAACGTGTGTTATATATAGGTTTCGCAAAAAATAAGAATATAGTGTAAATGCTTATTCTAAGTCTAACGTGGATCTAATAATATAAGGTAATCACTAAGGCCTAGTATATTTAGTATATATAAACTATATATAATTAATATATTTTGATTTAATATACTAGCTACTTGCTTCTTATATGTATTAAGGGTAACTATGTGAATTCCCTCTGCTTCTTTATTTATACTAACTTGATACGCCTAACAAACTAGCTTCCGGCTAATATCACTAAGTATTTAGAATAACTTCTGAAAAAGTATTCTATACCTAATATATATATCTATATTAATAAAAATGTATATATATATATTAATCTAATTAGTCTCTTAATTGAATAAAGTAATACTAAATACTATAGTTTTGTCTAAGACTATCTTGAATATAAGATCTATTTTAATAGAATATGCTGCCTAGAAGAGCTTAGCCTATTTATATATATAGTATATGATAAAGGAATTACTAATATATATTATTAAAGAAATAGACTTCGTGAATCTATTATTTATATAGCGGTTTGGTCTGATCAAAGAGATATTCCCGCTATACCCCTATAATATCTATACTATGCGGATACTAAAGTAGTTTTTGTTTCCGAATAAGAGCTATAACCTGATCTTTAATATACAAACTAGAATAAAGCCTTTATAGGCTATTCCGGCTATACCTAAGGAGTAATACTCTAAATTAAGGTGAAACTATTAATAAATATATAGTTATTTCTAGAATATTATACTCTATAATAGCCTTAAGAAGCTCTTTTATAATAGTATAAGGAAGCTTATCTAGTGGTGGAGGGAAGTGGGAATGATTGCCACGGCTAACTAATAGTATAAATAGAAAGTGATACTATATATACAGGATATAGAAATCAAATTTGACCTTACAATCTCGCTTAATAAGATGCCTAACACTAGTTTTGTGGATAAAATCTATAAGGATAAGATAGTTAATATATTAGTTATATATATTTTGTATATATAGAATATACTATAGCGCTTACTAGTCCTCTTCTAATTAGCCACAAAGTGATAGTTATGATCCTAATAGTCTAATTGAATACTAGAATTTTCAACCAAGACCTTAAGGAATTTAGGATAGATTCTATTAGTATTTCTAATAGTCTATATATAATACTAATCCTTAGTATCTTTTAAGAGAGGATATCCAATTCGCTATATACTATAGTTATCCTAAATATATAGATACTAATTATTATATATTTAAACTCCACTAGGATACTTATATCATTTAATAGAGTCCTAGTTCCTTAAGAATACAAAATAATATCTAAAGGATATATTAGTTTAATATACTATCTATATATATTTAATATATATATACACTTACGTTTGGTGTTTAATTTCCTGTTAAATAGTGCTATAAACTAGAACTATAGCCTTTTGATAAAGCTCCTAAAAGATCTAAGGATCAACCTAATTATATTATTTACGTGAAGTAATAATATTAGGATATATTAACTTATAGTAATAGATTCTATAGTATTTATATTAGCAATACTATATATATATATCTAGATCTTTGTCAAGCTAATAGAAACTTTAAATAGATTAAGTTCGGACGGCTGGTCTTCTTAAAGTGAAAACTATATCTGAATAATAATCTTAATATATATTTACTATATATATAATATATTATACTTATACCTAAAGTAAGTGTAGTAAATATATTACTTACGCTATCTCTTTCTAGATTTTGTCCTAAAGGGCGTTTTGTAAGATAGATAAGATATAGGATACCACTTTGTAATACTACTAGGTAGTTAGGTGTTAAGATATAGTTCTCCGTAGTTAATATATATACTTTACTCCTACTACTTACACTAATAATGCCACTATGTGGTGTAAGATCAGAGTTTTAAAGTCCTATATTGAACTTAAGAGTAGGCTATACCTTAGATTCATCAGATATTAAGACCTATATTGAATTATTGTCGGAGATATCTGAATCCTCTAGTGTTTCTTTATAATCCTTGTACACTAACCTAGTTTCGATGTCATCTTACGGCTAATATAAAAATCCGATTAACATATACGATCTATATATTAAAAATATGAAATAAATACCCTAGGAAGGTCATATACAAGCGCCGTGAAATCCTTTCTTGTAATGACCTTTTGACGTTGTTCTAATACTTCTTGGGCTCTCTAAGGAGGGTATAGTGATAGCTCCTGTGGAGGCCACACAACTGGCTCCCGTACTAGGTTTTGTGACTGTGGAAGCGGAATATCATCTATATTGATGGCTAAAGAGAAAAATGTAAGGTGAATAGGGGTAAATAAAATTAAATAACACTAGTTTTCAGCTTACTAATAGGTAGTGGGTGTGAAAATTCTGACACCCACTCTACTTGCAAGGAGGCTGGGTGCCAAATTTGGGTGGGGCTGTCACGTTACTTTTTGACACCCAGTTTACTTCACGCCCGCCTGATGGTCTGCGGCGACAAGGTTCCACAACCTTTGCTTAGCTTTTGAGAGCCAATGATTATTAAGAGGACACAGAATAAAGATTTTCCTTCAAATTCGAAAACTTTTTGCCACATCATTATTCATATTCGAGAAGTCATTCGAACCTCTGCCAAGAAATGAGTCACTAAATGGATTGGCTGACGCCGCAGCTTATCCACCCGTGGTTTAGCGTGGTTTCGCCGCGGTGCGTTTTGTTTACCACAAACTCCTTTAACATACATATGGATATCGTAGAATAAGGCTCAAGTCTGAACGTCTTCTCACAATGGCCGATAGCAGTATCTATTCTCCACCTTACCTTCCAAGAGACTCCCTGCACGGGGAAACATTGAGACGGATGATGTTGCTGTGGGATATATATAAATCGGAGGGCATGGCGATGACGGCGTGCTTGTTTTTTCGAATTTGTCGACTAATTTATCCGAAAAGATTTTAGTCATCAAGCATTAACAGATTATTCAAATTCGAAATTCAATATATTTCGAATATTCGAATATTCGGTGAGACGGCCACAGTTAACAGCGGCGGTATGACATAATAAACTTGAAATTAGAAAAGCGATCGTTAATCACTTATACACGATCCTTTATGACCAGAACGCAGCACAGGGATCTGCAAAGCTAGCAACTGAGAGCATAGCCATGATACAGGGAAGCACCAGTGAGATATGGAGTCTAGCTCAGGAACGGTCTAGGAACGGTCTACTATATGTACCCTTTGTACGTACAACTACGGTGTACCATTTGTTGTAAACAATCCTAGATGTTCCTCAATGGCTTTTGAGAGCAGTAAGTACAGGAGCGCTCTATTCCTTTGAAAGACGACAATTCAAAAGATCTATTTCGATATCAGGTTGCTTAACAAGCTTCACGGCAGCAGTTGACTTTTTTTCCAGCTGGATTATTGAGATTGACGATTGTTTTTGGATTCTGGAGGAAAAGTCTCGACCTTGACTAGGACCATTATATTTTGCCAATTAAGAGTGGATCTGGATACCCTAGAATACACCTTGTTTGAGATATCATGAAGTGTGTCACTCTGTGAATACAATTTTCCTGTGGATGGTCCATAGTTTTGAATTGAAAAAAGACAAAGATTTTATCCATTCTAGGTCCCATACATTGAACCTGCATTAGTTAAATGAACCCTGACTGACTCTTCAGCCGATGAAGAAAGAGCACGGAGAACTTGTACCAGATAGACATGAGACGAAAGGGAAAAGGGAGTAAAGAGCCTGTTCTCGGTAGATACAATCCCCATCACATAAACACAAATATATTGAATTCAATTCACTCAGCCCTCTACAAGCAAATCAAATACGTCCAAGAGAAGGCTTCGCTTTGTTTTCGGTGGTGATTTTGGAAGCCCCATTAATTGGTAGACTGCGGTTTGGGCTCCCCGTACACTGTATTCCAAGTAGAAGGTTGGTTCGCGTGGAATCTCAGCGAATATTCCAACAAGTGCAATATTAGTAGTTTTGGGCGGTATGACCTCTGGTCGATTCTTGGGGTACCTAGGCAATAGTGCTGAAGTTGCCAAGGGGAACAAACAAGGGATGGTGATTGAACTTGGAAGGAGGCTCTTGATCGGAAAATCCAGGTGGGAGAGCAATTCGATCATTATATCCCTTCCAGCGCATTTGGTCATTGGTTTGTCGACAAAATTCCCAATCTTCTCAGGCCGCAACCCATATCCCCAGATGACATGAGTATTTGGCGGCTGAGTGGAACATACTGGCTGGTGAGGGACACTGATACTAAGCATCCAGTTGCTATCAGGGAGCGAAAGAAGAGCACCAGACCCAGGTACATCATGAGTCAGCACTCGATAGAGACGTATAAACTCCGAGTTGTGCAATGTTACAGTGAATGTAACCAGCGTAGACTCTTGAGGGTGCGAATTGAAATTTAAAGGAAGACCAAACTTGGTAGACTTCTGCGCGAGACGGATCCATAGTGACCAGTCCTCATAGTTGAAGTCATTTGGAATAGAAGGCTGAAGGGGGGGATCCAAGTTGTTTCCTACCTGGTGGCCTGAGTAGGGTGAGCCAATAGTGATAATCGCAAAATCATTGGGATTGAGATTGACAATTCGTTCTTCCTCATTTTCGCGTAGAATGATACCAGTAATAGTGGTTGGTTCACTTGAATTGCCGTCCATGTCAAATCGAATATCAACAACTTTTGCATTAAAATGAAAATTAACTCCTTTCGATCTGAGGTATGTAGAAATTGGTAAGATGATAGATTCATGTAAATTATACCGAGTTCGATCCAATGTCTTGACATCATTCAGTGAGTGAATATCGGGAAGATGTTTGCGAAGACATCTTTGGAACTCGATGACACTGTGCGATGGTCGCAAGGAAAATCTACCAGTGACCGTTAGCCAGTGAATGGAGGTTGTTCGTCATGATCCAGGAAACTCACGTAGTGGACCATAAGATCCAGAAGTCAGTATCAAAAAAGTCATTACCGAAGAAGTGCTGGATCTGATCATGTCCTAACAAATTTTCACTTTCCACTAGGACTTTGAGGAGCTGAAGCCGATTATACGGCCCGATCGAGAGGTGAACGCCACCGGATCGCTCACACTTTCCTTCTTTGTTTCTCAAAAAACGTGTCTGGGCTTTCATTCCAAGCGAGAATCTTTCGCTCAATTCAAAATCTCCAACTGCGTCCAACAGGGATTTATCTGAAACTCGAGTACTCGGGACCAGAGACAACAAATTCTCTACCGATTCATCATTGAAGTATGGTAAACATCCAGGGTGCAGAACGAAGCCGTGTTTGGCATCCCCAGAGCTCCTGATTCCTCCTCCTGTCTCGCCATGGTGGTTAAGAATATTTATGTTGCATCCTGGTAACCCGGCATCGTGAATAAGATGTACGGCAGCAGCAAGTGAAGCGATGCCACTGCCAACCAGCCACGCTTGCGTACTTTCAGAATCGCGAACAGGTGAATTTTTACCATTCATTGTTGTTTTTCTGTGATGGTCGTAGGAGTATTGAATAAAAAATGTGACTGATATCACGGTACTATTTAAAATGCTCACTCCCTTCTCCATGCTTACTTGATACAGCTGGCATGCTCCCTCGATTACATCACAATGAACAGTTAGTAGCAAGCCATAGGTACATCAAAATCTATTAATCTTATGAGAGTGGCATGACGTGAAGGTGGTGACATCAGCAAGCGGCCCAGATCGCCGATTGTCGATTGCCGAAGTCAAAAGCCGAGCCGCTCAGTGAATGAATCCGAATTCAAACCAATCCAAATTCAAGCCACCGTTTATTGTTGCAACAACCAGCACTTCAATAGGGGCCGGTTAGCGACATGACTGTGGCCAACCATGGGATAGACATATCAATATGGAAAGGGAACATGGTAGCTCGGGTCTCTGGTTTAGAGTCGTACCACAGCCATTCACAGAAAAGCTCTTCCCTGCACAACTTCTAGCTTTTCATAGGCTCAATCAGTGCAAAATACTGGTACTGCTGGTGGAAATTCTGTGGTCAGTAATTACTGGCACATTGCGATACTATCCGGCGATCTAGTTAGTAATAGCACGCCAGATCATGGCCTACTTCATCTCTTAACTCCCTCATTCTTGTCTCTTCTACTCAAAACCCAATCCCCACTACGCATAGCTCCCTAGCTCCCGTACCATCTTCATTTTGCTTATACTAGATCCAGCAACATTTCTTATTCTGTATCCCTGCACGTATTCTCCGTCCTTTGATCCTTCACCACAATCGGTTATCTACCTTTCTGAGTTCATGGTTGAAGCCCTGAAATCCATCCTGCCTCTGGAAGCTGCCCATTGTGGCTTGTTGTTACTCGAGGTCGATCATGCTGGCTTCACGCGCTGCCCGTCCAGCCACCTCACCGTTAAGATCATTTAGCTCGTTAGCCGTTTCCTATTTTTGTCCCTCCATCAGAGATATCACATTGGAATCCACCGAGGAGTTCATCAGACGACAGAAGGAGTTTCGCGAGGACCTTGTTCGTTTGAGAAAACAACAGCAAGAGAGTCAGTTTGTCAATGCTTTTGCCTCTTCCTCTAAATAATCCCCCCGGCCCAAGTGAGAGCACTCCCACTGTTCCGCAAGTGAGCAGTACGCTGCTCAGTTGTGACCGTCACGATTGAATCCGACCTACTTTTTATTCTGTCGAGAAGGTTGCTAAAAGGGACTGGGCTTACTCATTATGCACCCCTTTAGGTGTAGATCAGCATCACGAAGCCGTCTCCAAACGCCGTCCTCTGTCCTCACTCATCTACGGCACCGAGAAATGCCGCGAATTTGACAAGGAATTGGCGCGCTCCTTCTCGCAAGTCCTGGCGCGTGGTAAATACGTCCACTCCCTTGTCATGCACGAAGTCAAGCCCGATAAGGTCGATGAATATGTGGATCTGGTGGGCCAGTGGTACCCCCGCATGGCGAGGATTCAGGAGAACTGTGTCAACTTAGTGGGCAGTTGGCGGACGCAAGTAGGCGACAATGATACCTTTAGTACGTTCAAACTCAACTACTCAAATAGAGAAGTATAGTACGAGGTCTGATCACTTCGTCCTTGAACAGTTCATATCTGGGAATACCAACGATATGAAGGTTACCACTCCTCCCTTCACAAAATCTCAGAACAGCCAGGGTTCCGTGAGTTCGACCGCAAACTCAGGAGCCTTATCAAAGGCAAGAAAACATCCTTGATGCAAGAATTCGCATTCTGGCATACGACCCCGCCTCGCCGTCTTGGTGGACTGTTTGAGCTTCGATCATACACTCTGTATCCGGGAAACCTCCTGGAATGGGAGTTACACTGGCGTCGCAGTCTATCAGCACGTCGTGAGATTATTGAGGGCGTGGGTGCATGGTTTGTGCAGATTGGCGACTTGAACACGGTTCATCAGCTCTGGCAGTTCGCTAATCTAGAGCAACGTAAGATCTGCCGTGAGCAGGCATGGAGCCGTGATGGTTGGGCCGAGACAGTCTACAAGACTGCTCACCTCACTCAGAGCATGCAAAGTCGAATTCTTGTCCCGATGCCGTGGAGCCCCGTCGGTTAAATTCGGAAGGCCAGGTGACGTGTTCTGTTTACTTTTAGTTTGTCGCCTAAATAGCTCTAAGTTTCTGTAATATTGATAAGCAGAATGAAACAAGATGGCTATCGCCATGATCACATCAATGCAATTCTATTCTTTTCCAGGATCATTTTCAGTAATGGAGGAATGTAGGGACCGAGTCCTCCTTTGCATTACCTACTTTATCGTGTATATGCTTAGTTTCTACCTCTAACATGTAATATATCTTGTTGTAGCTATATATTTTTTATTGATAAGAGTTTTAAAGTTTGATCGTTTAGGAAGCATCACCTAGGAAGCATCGCATAGGAACTGTAAGGTAATAAAAGTCTTCATATTCAAGGAGCAAATATGGAAAGTCACTTAGTATGCATCCTTTGTGCGAAGTTTAAATGTAATGGTGCTCAATTAATAATCATTCTGAGAAAAGGTTAAGTGAAGGTGTTTCAAGAAATCCAAACTGATTATCTCACTCACAATCGATGAATTGGATTGACTTCTTTCCGACATAATCTCATTTATACCGAGAATACGGCTTCCTACTTGTGATCGTCCTTAGTCGTAATTAAAATTGCGGGCTGTTGGAGAGAAGATTATTTTCCACCCGGCCTTATATTTTTGCGGTCTGGCTCTCGATTCATCTGTCATCATTAATCTATTGCTTGTGAGAAACCAAAATTTGAGAAATAACCACTGCATTGTCTATAAATATTCCGGGCTATCCCCCAGTTCCTGTGTGAGCTCGAAAATATGCTTCAGTGCTAATACTGCGACAGGAATTCCCGCAGGACTCATATCGGCAAGCTACCGGCCGTGACATTCCGGGTGTTGTCATCATTGCAGTGTGTCATCCCGAGCCGTATCGTGTCATGGCCACACGCCAGTACCAAGAGGAAGATGCTCAGATGTTGCTCGATACATTCCGGCACCCTGGCTATACAGACGGGAAAACACAAGATAACTTGATCGACGATTCAACAGGACGGAATAGCTGTGCGCAGAGGAAAGAGAAGGAAACGAGTGCATATAGAACGATGGTGTTTTTTGATTGATATAGGGGAGGAAATAGCCATTGGAGTCAGGGAGGTGGAATATTTAAGCCCCAGGGGTAGACCTGGGCAATGCCCATGGACACTGTACGGACAAAAATATCGATTTTCTGTCCATCCATGGGCATGCCCATTCCGCCCATTTACGCCCATTTAGGGAAAAGATTAGTGTCCATATGACTTGCATAAGTTATACAATTAGGCGAGGCCTTGGCAGCAATGCCTCTGTAACACACAATAAGAGGAATATATAAAATATTTTAGAATACGCTTACTAATAAATTCAAAAAGGGTGAATACTACTAAATTCAAAGAAAGGATGATTAGTGCTGAATTCAAAGAAATAGGTTGAAATATAGTTATTACTATAGAATTAAAACTTTTTTATTTTTATCTATATATTTTATTCATATCCTTCTATACGCTAAGAGCGCTTTCGAGCTCTTCTAGAGGTGTTATACTAGGTATTCAGGGGTAGAAGATTATTAGTCTCCTCCTTATACTCCTCTACTCTTGTTTGTATCTAGGGAAAATCCTCCTCTATATTACTAATATTAATGGTATCCTCCTATAGCTATATAATTACCTCTTCCTCCTAAAAAACTACCTCAAATTCAGCTCTATACTTCTATATAAGAGCAAGTTATTCTTCTTGTAGATCAAACTGACTTCTATAAGTAGTATAAGATCCAGAATTATAGTTATATTAAGGGAGCCACATTGATAGTGATAGATATTACAAGCTAAATTAAATAGTCACTCTACACTAGCACTAGTTGCTAGAATAGAGAGGATATTTTAGGCAAGGGCGGAGAGGGCTGGAAAGGTATATTGGTGGTCTTTCCAGAATTCAGTTAGATTCACTTGGATGGTACCTTTAAAAGAGAGAGAGAGAGATAGAGAGAGTATTCGAAATAAAAGAAGTAAAAAAAATAAGACAAGTAAGACAAGTAAGAGAAGTGAGAGAAGTAAGAGTATTCAAAGAGAGAGAAGAGTTACTAGCCTTTAAATATCTTAGAAGCTTAGGTACTAGTGTATTAGATATATTACTATTAACCTGAAGTAATAGATCAAGCTTATCTATAGACATAGTATTCTATGTAGCTTTTGATAAGGAGAGAGTACAATATACTCTCTCCCTATAAGGCTTTATCTGATCTTTAAGAACCTAGGTATAGAGAATAGGGAAATCCTTTTCTTCACCCTTAGGCTGCTAGTCATGCCCTTCAAAGTATTCTAGCTTATGCTATAGTGCTAGAATTGTACCAATCGCATATATATCAATAAGATCAGAAGTGTTGGTCGTTATATAATACTCTCAGAGCCTTATTTCTATAGATTCCAAGGCTAGGAGTATCTATTATTTCTGTATAGCTTTCTTCCATTAAAGCTGCTTAATTCGGCCTTCAGGATACTCGAAAAGATATTTGTAGATACTAAAAATAGTAAAAATTATCATATTCTTTGTTTTTGAGAGAGTAGTAGTGAATTTGTAGAAAGGCTAAGTAATACAGATCAAATAGTCAATCTATCGCCATTCATCAGTATCTAACTAAAGATATAGGTGATGATAGGTAGTATAGAACGCATCAAAGATATACTATAGCCTCTTAGCCTGACAGAGTATTAAGAAAGTCGAATTCCAGCGTGTTTGTACATCCTGAATAGGAAAGAGATATATGGTATTGGTTTAAACGTTTAGGAAAACTCATAGTGTTAAGGGCTTATATTAATAAAGACTACAAGGTTTCAAATTTAGTAGAGTACCAAAAGGTTAGTCAAAATAAAGAGAGAAGTGACAGAGAGGAGAGAGAAGAGAGGAGAGATACTCAGACCTTTTATAGTGTACTAGCTATACTATAGTCCTTTGCCACTTAGCGAGCCTTTTTGGCATCCTCTTCTGACCATATAGTATTGATACTCTTATTCACTAGATTAGTTTTTATCGAACTAAGAATCTATTTAAGGCATAGTATATAGATAATAAAGGTATTAGTAGATAGGCCGCACGTGTAAAGAGAGTCCTATAGGGCAGAGATAAGAGTTATATTATTAGATATATTATCAGAGGTAATAGCTAATATATAGTCTCAGATATTGAATCTTTTAAGCACCTCAAGTACTATAGCACTTAGGTTAACACCTAAATAGAATCTCCTAATATTCCTATTTACTATCAATAAAATAGCTAGAGATTGCTATAAGGGACTACTAGAAGGGGGATATCTAGTAATCTAAGCTAACGAAGAGCTTTGACTTTGGCGGAAGCCTTTAGAGTATCCCTTTCTACTACTCCTATACTTTTGCTTTAATTTGACGCTATACGGTTTTTTAGAAGGGTAGATTAATAGGTATAGATACTTTCTAAGTAAGCTATAAAAGATTTATAAACAAAGGATACTTTATAGTATTAAAGGGAAGATATAGGTTAGTGATATAGTAATTATTATATTATTCAAACGGGCTTTAGTATATAGCTTAGGTGCATTTTTCGCCTATTAAATAGAAAAATTAGAGAGAGGGAGAGAGAAGGGGGGAGAGGGAGAAGAGAGAACAGAGACTTACTTATTACATAAATAGAAGCTAAATACTTAGATTTCTCTTTATTTTATATGATTTTCCGTAAAGATACCTTATAATAAACTAGTTCCTAGCTTCCCTATTTTGCCTTCTTTACTAGTAGCTATATAGTTAGGATGGCCAAAGATTGCACTATAGTGCCTATATATAACTATTAGTTTGCTAGTAGTGAAATAGCTAACTTGATGAAACTTATTCTAAATATCTACGCGCTAGCCCTTACTTGTTACGGACCCTGCAACATGATGGGCCACCAAGAGCTAATCGTTCCTGGGAAAGGAACACGCAGACAGATCACATACGTGACGGCCGGAATCAGCCTCTGATTCATGGTCTCAGGCAATACCGCATTAACCGTTATGATAGTTAGCGTGACGCTCGGACAAACATTCTTTCTACCCGCACTATTACTACACCACAAGTATAAGTGCCTAGTAAAGCGCCCTACGTGACCACAGGGTATACCGGTCAGTATACTAGAGGGAAGTTGGAATACAGTACACCGATATACCATCAGGTGTACCACCCAGTATACCAACAAGGGAAGGACTAGGATATATAAAGACGCTTATTCACGTATATATATTTAGTTCTTCGCGATCAATCAATCTAAGTTACTACAGTATACCTTTGGATTATTCATCATTATTCTGAACCCTTATAACAAATATACTACAATTAGGGGAGCTCTTCAGACTGACCTAATTAGCGCTCTACCTGGCGCATCCTTCGAAGTTACTCAACAGGACCTAAGCCCGTGTGAGGCTTAGCACAGCAACGGTACAGTTGCGAGTCGATACTTAAGGATTCCGAGTGGAACCATTATCTACGAAGAACGACCGGTAAGTTGTTGACCAAAGAACTAACCACTCACTGTGACCAGTTAGCAACGCGTAACATTACTATCCCAAAAAGTAGTGAGAGTATTAACACTAGCCTAGGTATTAACCTACTAGTTCACAAATTTTTCTTCGCTTATATTATTATATATAATATAGGTTTTGCCTATAGTGTGTTTGAGGGAAGGGGGGATAGTATCAGGGGATAAGAGAGGTAGGCTGATTTAGCTTATAGAGTGTTTAGAGGTTTTGTATTAGATAAAAGATAGAATAAAGCCACAAAATCGCTACTATTAGAAATAGGTCATGAATAAAAACCTAAGGGTAGAGATATAATAGAAGAGATAGGTAAGAGATAAGTAAGAGGAGAGGGAGGAGAGAGAGAAAAGAGAGTAATAAGATAGAAGAGTAGACCAAGTCTATAGTCCCTTAGGGGTATCTGACTTCTACCAAAGCCACCTTAATCTATAGAAATCCTTTAACCCCTATTAGCTAGTTCTATAGGCATGCCTATAGTCATATATATTTACCTTAGAAATTCAGGTAGAGGCATCCCCTAGTGCCTCAACCTTTTTTATTTTTTCAACTTCAGTAGATATAAATTAGTCTATTTAACCCGCCTCCTATACTTAAATTATAAATTAAAACTGATAACTAGATAGATTGAATAATTCTCTATTAGATAATACCAAAAAAAATGAAGAAAAGGTATTTTATTCAATTTTTTAGAAAAGCATACCTTAATAATAGAAAGATACACCAACTTGCCTTAACACAAAATATATATATCTGAGTTGTGGGATAAAATATAGTTATTAATCTATTTAGTATTCTACTATAGTGAAGGGGGGGGGGGGGGGGGATTAAAACTTAGATAAAATACACAAGTAATTTTGATTTTCTGCATAATAATAATCCAAATTTGGGGAAAAAAAAGCAGTTTTGGGCACGCCCATGCCCAGGTCTACCCAGGGGAGTTGGAAGGCGGTAGAATCGCATATGTGATAGTACTAGTGGATTGAAATGAACAGGTCTGATTTCTAGTACAAACACTGGGCTAACAATTTATCAGGAGTGAAACAAATTACTAATCTATCTCGTTTATTCAGAACCACCCTCTAATATTCTATTGAAGTAGGGATGCTCTGGTTGTGATATTCAGGAGATGCTGATCAGGTTGAATTATTAATTATATGACCTATAAGTCGAATTAGCTACTGACTAGTTAATATAATTCAAAAGCGAGCTGGCCACCTAAGTGAGCTGGCCACACCGCCTTAAATCATATCCTGATATATACTTATTATTTTTAACTACTTATTATAGTAGCACTATATTTTTAAATTAACCTTAATTCTATAAATAAGAAAGATAGAATCCTTCTAGCTATAGAGGCTCTTTAGAAAAGATTAATCACCTTGCAATATAAAGCTATAGCTATTTATAATATATCTAGATCTATACTTATTATATATATTAATAATATTATAAATTAAGTAGATATATATAAATAGTTATAAATTAATAAAATTTGAAAAAGATTTATTTATATAATAGATAGTCTCTATAGATTTATATAGAGTAATACCTAGGCCCTTAACTATCTAAAATATAGCTAATATTCTATTTATAGAGTGTAGATCTACCCTTTTATTAATTACTAGTAAAAACTAGCTATTAAATTTTATTAAATACTATAAAGAGCTTTATATATATTTTTTAAAGCGCTATAACTATTAGTGTACTTAAAATATGGATCTAAAGTCTTTCTATAAGTAGTTTAACCCTATTTAATATATAATTAATATGAATAGTATCTAACTAGAGGATATTTATTATTTTAATAAAATTAGTTTTATAATAGGGTCTTATTATAACTACTCAAGTAGTAATATATACTAAATATTATAGTTCATAAGTATTTTTATAGTCTAGAAACTGTAAATAGATTATAATAATTAAATTAATTAGTATAAATAACTTTATACTAACTCTATATATTATATTTAAAGACAAAAACTATATTAATAGCTAGTTTTATAATTTTCTAAAAGACTAATATTTTGAGATCTCGTAAAATAGCTAAACTATAGATAAAATTAGCTTATAATAGCTTAAAAAGCTATTTATTCTAGCTAATTCTATATATATAAAGAGTAAATATTATTTTCTAATCTTTAATAGCTATAGTAGTTATTTTATATCTTAATTTAATTAGGTTTATACTAAAAATTTAATTTTACTACTCTATATATCTTTATATTTATCTTACCATCTTTAGCTACTTATTATTAGGTATTTTACTATTCTTAAATATATATATATATAGCTATTTAGTAGAGAATTAAGTATAAATAGGATATGAATATATTAAAAAACTAGATTATATACTCTTAAAGGTTAATATATTACTATAAATATCTACATCCCTAGATAGTAGGCTAAGTAGTAGATTAAATATTTTTTTACTAAAAATACTAAGAATAGTCTCTAGCTTTAAAAATAAACATTCTTACTTATGGATTTACTTAAATAGTACTCAAAAAGCCCTCTAATCCCATCTAAGATTACACTTAATTTAATTATTAAAGGTTATTATCTCTTAATGTATAATACTATACTTCTAGTAAAGAAAAATACTAATCTACACACTATAAAAGAGAAGAAATAATAAAATTATATATAATAAAATTATTAAATACCACACAAAAGGGATATAACTATTAAAGAAGCCTTACAGTTAATTTAATAGCTAATTTAGCTAGTTAAACGTCATAAGCAACCTCTACTAATACCTATTAAACCGCCTATTATACCCCTCCACCAGTCAAATAGTGGCAGGCAAGATATAGTGATTGTCAGGTAATAGGGCATTTAATTATCTAGTGTCCTAATAGATAGACTTTTAAATATAATAGCTTTTTGGTGGTAAAAATGTATTTCAAAAATGTAGTGGTAGGCGGTGTAGCCAGCTCGCTTTGGAATTACATTAGGGGTCGCTGCCTTAGGCACCCTGCCCAGGAACATCGACCACCTGCACTCGCTTGTGACCAAGAAGTAAATCAGGCCATTTTCAAGAGATTTGAGCGACCCAATACCTTCTTTTCGTGATACACCTGACCCTCATTTACAGAGACCTTACCGCGAGAGTTTTACTTTCAAGTTCAGCCGGGAAGGAGAAGGCTTCTTCATGCTTCACTGCACGTTCAGGAATTTTCTGTCCTTGTTGTTCAGCCTGGCTAGGACTGCCGTGCCGCCCAATGCGATCTCACTAGGGGCTATGCTACACTGTAAAAACCCGACGGATGTCCTTATGGTTCTAGATCATCCACAATAATTAGTTCGCCTCATCTCAATCCTTGTATTATAATCACAGGTGACATCAGACTGATCTCATGCCGTATTTACTATTGGTTGGGTGATATAAGATTGATGAAGCTGCGGATGGTGCATGTGATGTTCGCATACTTTAAGAGCCAGGTCATCTGAGACGACAATTAAGATGGTTGATCCACAACACTGGTACCCGAGAATTCAACGGATTTCTAGAGACGTTGCACCTACATCATTGACCTTGAAAACCAGAGCAGTAAAACTTGGTAGTCCCCTAAACGATTCGGTTCGGCCGCTGTCATGTGTAATCTAATACGACTAGACTGGCCGTCGACGGCCGACGCCATTGATTGGTGTTCTTACCTATATAATAGCCTTTTGGACATTCGCCCACGCTTTAGAAAAAGGAAAAATTGTCTAACGACGGAACTCAACGTGGCAAATTCGTGATAACATCCACGGCAAATCAATGGCGCGTAGCCGAGATCCTAAAGATGTACAGGCTTGGCTTATTGGAAGCGGGATCGCTTCCATGGCAGCCGCGGTACATCTGATCAAGCAGGCCAAAGTCCCGGCACTCCAAGTTCATATCCTCGACATCCATAAGGGCAGTGGGGGAGCGATGGAGGAGGTCTCCGGTAACCCAAGCGATGGCTATGTCCTTCACAAGGGCGCACAGCCTTACTTTCACGAAGAGTGTGTCGAAGAGCTCCTCGCGATGGTTCCTAGCCCAGATAATCCAGAAAAGACGGTCCTGGATACCATCAAAGATTATGAGTTATCCGGGAGTACAGACAACAAAGACAAAATTCGCGCACTCAGGCCAGGTGAGGGAGAAAAGTCGCCCGAAGTGGACGTGCATCGGATGCAGATTGGGGCGAAGTGTCGGATAGGGCTCATCGCATTTCTCCTGGACCGTGAAAGGGCGTCCGACTCAAAGAGGATCAATGAGGTATTTGACGAATCGTTCTTCAGGACGGAATTCTGGGCACTATGGTCGACTACGTGAGCATATTAAGTCTTCTTCCCCATTTGTTTCCCATGGTACTGACGCCTTTAGTTTTTTCCTCCAGCCATGGCATAGTGCGACCGAGTTTCGCAGACTTTTAGCCAAATACTTGCCTAAGTTGCAGACTGACAGTGATGTTCCTGAGCTGGAGAGAACGAGATTCAGCCTTTATGAGACTTTGATAATCCCCATCACTAAATTCTTAAAGGATCAAGGAGTTGACTTCCGGTTCCATGCGATGGTCACTGATCTGAAGTCGTATCCGTCTAGCGACCCAACAACTATCTCGGAGATTATGTTGGTTGAGAACGGAAAAGAGGAACTTATCACGGTAGATCCCTCTGACATTGTTATCGTGACGCTAGGGTCGATCTCTACCGGGATGCAGATAGGGTCTAACAAAGAGCCTCCTCAGGAGGTGTCAGCGGAGAGTGTAAATGATGGGGAGTGGTCTCTTTGGAATAAACTCGCCGAGCAGTCGACCAAATTTGGCAATCCTTCTAATTTCATCACGCGGACGGATGAGACGAAAATCGAGACCTTCACCGTCACTTTTCGGGAATCGGACTTCATGAAGTATTACTCGCAGCTCACTAAGGGCAAACCGGGTACGGGTTCCCTACTCACCATTGTAGGAAGCCCCTGGTGTTTGAACATTAGCATTCCTCACCAGCCTGTTTTCGCGACGCAACCAGGCATTGTTGACGTGATTTGGGGATACGGACTACGTCCAGAAAAAATTGGGACATATGTTAAAAAGCCCATGGAACAATGCTCCGGCGCAGAGATCCTCGTTGAGCTACTTTCTCATATGAAGTTCCCCGTTGAACCACTTCTGGCATTGGCCACGACAATTCCCTGTTTCGTTCCCCTGGGAACGTCAATGCTATTGACACGGGTTCTTCACGATCGTCCAAATGTGATCCCGCATGACACAACAAATGTCGCCTTTATCGGGCAGTTTGTTGAAATTCCAGATGACACCACCTTCAGCGTGGAGTACAGCGTCCGTGGAGCGCAGACGGCGGTGTCCCGACTAATGGACCAGGCCAAGGAGCCCCCTAAAATAAGCAAGAATGTTCTTTTGGAGGTCCTTCATATGGTAGTATGAGAAAATGTGTCGTGATGTATCCACTCTTTGCTGACTTGCACGGGGAGTATCGGATGTTTGATTTTAACTCCCACTTTTTGTGTTACACACTATATTTATTAACGCCCGGCGGCTGAACCGAAAGGGCAACCATCACTGATCTAAAAGTACATGTCCTAATATGTATGCTATACAAGTTACAGCGATTTTCGAAAACAGCTTACCCCTCAGACACTCACACTTTGTTTCTTAGCCTGTACCCGAAACTACGCTAACCCCCTTCAGATAAGCCGTAATTAATAGCTTTCTAGCAATAGCCCACTCCTCTAATCCCAGAACGACCGTATGGCTTATAAACTGTACTTAACACGAAACTTCTATACACTAAACCTCAATGCCCCTCCGTATTGTACAAGTACACTGACATCCATCCTGCGCAGCACACTTTCTTTGAACTGCGAGCACTGCGAAACCACTCAGGCAACATGGCACCGAGGCTTTCCCCGTCAAAGATGCAATTCATTGGTGACATGATACAAGCCAATGACTTACACATCATCAAATGGCCGAGGCGGCGGAATGTAGTGAACAGGCAATCAAAAATATACGCAGAAACTTGCGCCTGTTTGACAACGTCCATGACCCCCCCCCCCCAAATTGTATCGGACGGAGACGAAGCGCAACGCCTCTAATGCTGGAAGCGCTTTTTGATCATCTGCTGAAAAAACCGGGTCTCTACCTCGACGAGATGGCTATTTTTTATGGGATGAATTCCAGATGCTAGCAACAACATCAAGCATTAGAAGGGCTCTCGCGTCGTTCGAAGCTCAACAAATGCCGTTGTGTTCGATGGCTTTATTGGACTCTTTTGACGTTGTGGAGGATGGCCCGAGCCGAAATCTACCCTTGTCATGGATAATGCGCCTTTTCCACCACTCCGAACGAATCGCACAGATGTGTGCTGACGCCGGCGTGAAAGTCGTCTATCTGCCTCAATACTCGCCGGATCTCAACCCAATTGAAGAATTTTTCTCTGAGCTTAAATGCTCCATAAAACGTCATTGGAGCTACTTTGCAGATGATCCTGACCGAGATTTCCGCACCTTCCTTGAACGGTATATCAATCAGGCTGGGGTAAAGAAAGACAGTGCTATGTATACGAATACCAGGATGCTAGGTGTATTGTCTGTGTTCTTGAAACCTTGGTGGGAGGGGACTGGCACTCTGCCCAAGTTATCCTTTAAGCCAAACTCGTTGTCGAAGCATGCGTAGGAAAGCCCGATTGACTTTTTTGTGAAGCTCTCATATATGGGAGGCAAGAGGCTACACCCTGAAGATATTTGAGTCGAACGTGTTGCCGTATTGGATGTTTATTGAAGAGTTGTAGCTGCGCCAAGAGCAACGCAACAACTCCCTGGCCGACAACCTCGGATCGTGAGCGCCACAAACCATTGGATTCGATTGAAATTCAAGAAGTGGCTTTGCTCTCGAAAGCTCCTAGGCGCACAGCCTTTGGCGTTCTGGAAGATGAGCTCGACCGTTGGTGCAGCCTCGGTTCCGATTAGTCTAGACGCTAAGGAAAACCTTAATGCTTGCGAACCACTGCAGTAACCTTAATTAGCCAATCTTTACGTCATCTGAAGAAAACCCTTGACTCCCATCTTAACTCACGGAGACGACTTCTTTGGCCCGTATCTACATTCCGTTGAGCAACTCCCTGCAATTATGCCAACTCAAACAGAATCGGGATTTCCTCTTACGGTAGAAGCAGGCTCCACAGTACCTGATGGTGACATGGAAAGCATTGAGCTCGGCTTCAGAGAAGTATATGCTGTCAGGCAAGGTCTTCACCAGCGGCACATTCAGATGATTGCTTTAGCTGGCACAATTGGCACAGGGCTATTCCTTGGCTCTGGCCAAGCAATTGCAACGGCAGGCCCCTTAGGTGCCTTCCTTGGATATACTATTGTTGGCCTTGCTGTGTCTGGTGTCGTCCTTGTTGTTGGGGAGATGGGTGCTCTAGTACCTCTCAGTGGAGGTCTCATCCGTTATGCAGAATACTTCTTCGACCCTGCGATGTCCTTTGCCAACGGATGGAATCAAGTATACTTATACTTCGTGGCTATTCCGGCTGAGATCGTGGCAGCCTCGGTCTTGATTGAATTTTGGATTACCGTTAACAACGCAATATGGATTACTGTCTTTAGCATACTGGTGCTCGTTACTGCGCTAGTATTCGTCAGATTTTACGGAGAGCTCGAGTTTGCATTCGCGACCCTGAAGATTTTGCTGATCATTGGGGTAAACCTTATGGCGCTTGTGATTACATGTGGTGGAGGACCAAGTGGTGAATCTATCGGCTTTAGATACTGGAGAAAACCGGGGCCTTTTGTTCAGTATCTGGATATCAAAGGTTCCCTGGGCCGGTTTCTTGGTTTCTGGTCAAGTCTGAATAATGGCGTCTATGCATACGCAGGAATCCAAAATATCACTATTCCCGGAGCTGAGACGAGATCCCCAAGGCATGCAATACCAAGAGCAACCAAGCGCATCTTGTTCCGCATCCTCCTCTTCTACGTTCTGTCAATCTTCATGGTTGGTTTAGTTGTTCCTTCTGATGATCCCAAACTCCTTTATTTGTCTGGCACAGCGTCTCAATCCCCGTTTGTTATTGCCGCTCGCCGTGCAGGAATCAGGTCAGCACCCTCAGTCATTAATGCCGTTATCCTTATTTCGGCTTGGTCTGCTGGAAATTCAAATATCCTTTTTGGGTCTCGGATCCTTTTTGGCATGGCAGTCCATGGACATGCTCCTGCGGTTTTTAAAAGATTAAACCGGTTCAGCGTCCCTTATGTGGCTATTAGCCTCCTCGGGATCTTTATGTGCTTGGGGTATATGTCACTCTCTAACTCAGCAAGCATGGTCTTTGGATGGTTGCGCGATATTGTGGCGATCTCCACCTTGGTCGACTGGGGAATCACCTGCACCGTATACCTTCGATTCTACTACGGCTGCAAGAAACAAGGGATCGACCGCTACAGAGAGCTTCCGTGGGCGGCCCCTTTTCAACCCTATTTCACGTGGGCTTCGCTTACGTTCTTCATCCTTTTACTCTTCACTGGTGGTTTCAGCACATTTATCCACGGCCACTGGGATACTCAAACTTTTATCTCCGCATACATCAATATTCCAATAGTCCTGGTTCTGTATCTCGGCTACAAATTATGGAAGAAAACGCGAATCATCCCCTTGGAGAATATCCCAATTGTCGGTCTGATCCAGTTCTACCTCTGTCAGGAGGATCTCGAGCCAGAAACACCGCCTAAAAAGGGACTCGCTAAACTCAACATTCTTTGGTCATAGGGTCAGTTAGAACTCACATTTTTGACTAAGCGAGTTCTATAGGAATTTCAAAATTGTATTAAGAGTATGATTTTTGCCACGACCCTGAGATAGTGTCGTGGTCGGGTGGCTAACGTGGGATTCGCAACAACAAGGATCAGCGGCCAAAGAACGCGGAAGAGCTGGGACATTGCTTCGGCCCCCGGCAATATTACTAAGTCACCTCAGAAGTAATAGATACAATAAACACCTTGTTATAATTCAGATATGTACTGAGAATAGGCAGGCTAGGGGCGATATGACAGTCAGTTCGATCACAAGTGCATGACAGTTCGGGGTCGGATCAATCCATATAGAAGAGTTGCTGGCGAAGTCGAGAAGCATTCAACGTTGTTTGCCCGAAGTCCACAATGAAATGCTTGAGAATAACTCTTCTGGTGGCTGGAGGCCGGGTATTTATAGCATTTCAGCCAGCCCTTATGCTTGCATCGGTCCAATGATTGTTGCGAACTGTTAGGGCCTCAGCACACCTGATCCCCCCAACTGCAGCTAGTTCAATATTTCCGCATTGATCTGACGCAGTATTCGGAGGCATCGCGGGCGTTTCTTGGTGATTGAGTATATCAGAAACTATTTACTGTTGGTTGGCAGCGTTTGAACACTAGTGGCGATATCGCAGAAAAGCGTGGGCAATGCGGTTTCAACATTCACCGACATAGGTCTGTACTTTGTTGTTACAGTGGAATAGCTGCAGTCATCTCATTCCGTTCTATTTACTGATTATGAGCACTTTTTTCATTGATCGAACATTGAATGGTGACAACGTCGTCGTCAACCTTTTCTTCTTTTTGCCTATGAGTTCTACGCGAGATCGAGGTATAATATTCTAGAACTTAATATACATATTTCTTCATTCTGAAGCTCCGACTCACTGCCAACAGACGTATCCGGCGGATCATTCGTGCTTCCTTAAGTGATGCGAGGTCACTACAGAGACCTCAGGAGCGTAGACGGAATTTCATTTCCATATTTGCGGAATACAGTCAATCTCGAAATCGCCTTGAATGATAGATACTTGATCACTCGTTTCTGGCCCCACCACCAAGGTCTTAGCGTAGATCAATCATTGAGGGGGCTGCATTTAATCGAGCGACACCCTAAAGTCGATGGGGATGCTGCCCGGTGGGGTGGCCTCAGATCGGGGCTCAACCTGGATGACATCGACTCGCGATGACTCGGGTTCACTCCCGCGCGGTCGCTTGTGGGCCTGCGGGATGGATGTCGATGCCGCAATCACCTGTGGCCTGGCAACAGGGGACTTCGGGGCGCTTGCGAAACACAACTTTCGCTGCTCTTGCCACTGCTGTTGCTGCTATTGCTGGTGCTGCTGGCGGGTCTGCTGGCTTCCACCGGGTTATCAAAACCGTGACGGGGCGTTTCCACCCGCGGGGGAATAACGGGCATCGCCATGGAATCACCCACGGCCGCGGCAACGGGACTTGAATACAACTCGGATGCCCCGGGGGGACGATCGATCTCCATCGGTGCCTCGACCGGCGCCTCCACGCTGGGCTCATGGTCCTCCCAATCAGGCTCGCATCCATCACACGCTGACTCGGCCATGGCATACCCGCACCGCTGTCGTTTATATTCGTCGCTGACTCCGTCCAAATACCCATTGTAGTGGGGAATATGTTGACTATCAGGTGATATGAGCCTGAGGCCTCCGCCAATTCGACCTGCAAGGTCACATGATACCATTCAACTTGATAAGGTCACCTGATCTACACCCAATGGATTTCAACAACAAAGGCATACTCTCTTCAACAAGATACTAGTGGTTGGTTTGTGGATAAGCTTGTAATGCCAGACAGGTAGCTGCCGCCACCAGGGGCTGGTTTTTGGGGGCGCCCACACTAAGAGTTGGAGCGGATGACACTTTAGGGTGGAATAGGGCAGCAGCAGTAGTAGTAAATCTCATGAATACAATACGGAATAGACGCAGTCCCCTGTTCCCCAGAATCTGTGACAGGAAGAAAGACTAATATTTGAAACATTCTGGATAAATGCCAATGGCAGCTAACTACTGACACGACCGATTTCAAACTGAACCTGTATGGAGGTATCACAGCGAAACATCCAGATGATGAAAGATCAAGGTGGCAGAGGACAATACTAATTAACAATTTTGCAGGAACCTATGTTCCGCATCACCTCTATCAGCAGTAATGCACGCCCACGTGTATCCATTGGTATCCTTAATCATCGCAGCCGCCACCTGATAGTTGCATATACCCGGCATACCCAGGACAGAGCTGATAGCTTTGTCGACCTCACTCCCAGCGATGTTTGATGTTTTGCTTGGCGCCACCTGACACCACATTTTATTCGGCGTACCATTCGCAAACATACTAAACGCTCCATTCAGCTGAACGGGGTTGAGTGATGAATAAGACTGGTAAGTCAACTTGGCCAAAGCACCTTGCATATTGGAGTTAACCGGACAAATATGCATATGAACTTGATCCTGTGTCACTGTGCGGGCAGGATTGATCGCCAGGCCTGTGGTACTCAGGTCTGCAACTGTCTGGCCAAAGTTCCAGGCAAGGGATGCAAAACTTGGATTATTTTGCAGGTCCAGGATGTTGCGAACTGGCTGGTTTGGTGTAGCGAGGTTTTGACCGACCCTCCACCAGCCACCTGGGGTACTTTCCGTGCATTGACCCAGACCCTGCAGGCACCCACAGAGAGAGTGTAGCCATATCCCGCAGGCGTCGCAGTCACTGTTCGAGGAGTATGTACAATCACCATTGCAATTCGCGAGGGAAAAATCTGCTGGTTCCGACAAACAAGACCCACTAACCGTGCATTTATTATTGCAATGCGCAGCACTACTAGGAGTCGTGAAATCTCGGCACAAACATTTTCCAACGTTGTTATTGAAGATCTCGTTACTTGTGCAAATGGATTGACTGGAGACTTTGGGGATCACGAAGAGGTACAAGGAGAGAACCACACAGAATATAGTCCTCTGGACAAACATGGTGCAGACAGAATATAGTATATTATTGCGTGGTTCTCTTACTGGGTGCAAAGGAGCCAAGAAGGTAATAGTTCCATCCATGTCGAGAGGACGGATACTCTACTATATATGGATCTCCTACAACACTCCGTGAGAGCAGAATGTTCCAGCCGCAATCCAAATTCCTACCAAGGTTGCGATTAAAAGAGCTCGGTCAATGATAGGTAAGACCGCCACCCAAGGGTATTTTCCAGCAAAGCGTTATCTGGCTAGACTGTATGGTTTATCTAATAATGTGTCATGGATGGAGATGAGGCGGAACGACAGTCGAGGACGTCAAGTGCCCATTACTAGCCCATAGTCCTGTATCGTAGGATAGAACCGACCGGTATAATTGATAATATTCTAGAATCTCCGTTTTTCCCTGGCGTGTCCAGCTGCAACGGCCGCTCCTGGGGCTGTTATCTCTAGGAGGGCGGTTGACGATGGATGCATCTCCAGAGTTGGTGGGTTTGTATATGGTACCGACCGGGCCCGAGTGTGTTTATAATTCACGGGATTGCAAGGTTGAATGGCAATCCCCTACTACATACACTATGGTTGTTATTGGTGGCAACCTATGAAGTGACAGGGAACCACTTTGAAATGATAGTGTGTCAAGTTTTTCATCCAAGGTTCATGACTGGCACTGCGATAAGGAAGATAGCATGTTACTAGGTGATGAATCAGTGGCTTAGGCTAGACTCGGCTTGAACAGATCTTCCTTGAGTTCTCGTTAAGTGGTTGGTGACCGAACGAAATTATTTTACTTCATTTCTTTGGTGAGTGAGTGAAATTTGATGCGATTTAGGTTAGCTAGGAGAAATAACTCATCCAATGGTCTTCTTGACGATCAGAACTCACTTTATCTATTAGTGTGAATCCGCTTCGGCTCCTCCAAATCTCTCCAAATCTGTCGCAGGCGGGGAAGGGTTGGTGAAGTCATTTAGCCCCACTCCCTGCACATTAATATCCCATCTGACTCTGATCGGTGGTCCCAGGTATCTACATCTAGTTTAAACCTTGGGCATTTAATGGGGACTGCTAGTCTGCTACAGGGTCGGCCTCACGCGAGAATGTATCTCCTCACTGGATCTATTAAAAGTCAGAACCTTATTAGTTGGCCTTTTTGTCGTAAATCTTGCCGAGGCCATCGCGCTCAGCGGGAGACAAAGCACTGTCACGTGCGCTAGTAGCAGGTAATCGCTAAAATGCTGCGAGCTTCTGGTCCCAGCTAAGATATCAGGGACAATCGTTGGTATTTGACTCGGTTTCTCGAATTGTGCCCTATTTATTGCTATTAGTTTCTGAATTAAGCTCTTTGGCCTCACTGGTGCTATTATGAGTTGAGCCCACGACACGAGTAGCGCGTAGCAGTTGTTCCAGTGATGCATAGTTACTTCTTGAGCGACGACACTGCCTTTCTTTTTTCTAGTATTCCTGCTTCTCTAGAAATTTCATTCTGTTCCCTTGAGAGGCTGCTAGGAATGGCCAGGCATGCGATTCCCTTTGGGCTAGTTTATTCTGTGACAGCCGCGCACGTGCCAACAGTGGGTACTTTTTGCAACAGGCAAGCTCTCTACTGCGATAGCAAACTGTACTTTTATATCAACAAGATGCCACAATTTATGACACGACTCCTGCATATTTACTGTATGCCTGTGCGGTCCATGGTGGCCAAAACATTCGAAGAATTTTCAAAAATATGCGAACCATACAGAAACATTGCAAACGTCGATGACAGGGTGTAGGAAAAGAATCCCTTGGTCTGGATCGGCATATTCATTCGGATATCCCTAAGCTTAAGCAGATATCGACAGATATGGGATGTTAGTTAGCTTTTATTGATTATCGGCTTTTAACCTTTAGCGAATAAGCGCACTATCAAGCATTGGACAGCTTTCTCAGATGTACAGTACAGTACAACCAGAGGTAGTAAAACGAGCGACGCTGAACTACTAAATCGCGGCTTCGTGTGTACTTGAGGAGGAATCAGAGAAACTCGTTTTCCGACCGTTGGAGTTCGCAAGATCATACGAAGGCTGTTTTGGGTGGTGTGTGTGTGTTGTGATATGAGGCTGGTGCAGATCAGGAACCAAGCCGAACCATCAAAATTAATCCCGAGATATCTATACGAAGAACCAAGTTGATTGGAAATCAACTTGTTCTTCTCGATGTATATATGTATAGCCTAATGTTTCCCTATGAATAAAAATTTAATGAATTCCTCTGAACTACAACAATCTTACTCAGGAGTCTTCGGCGAAGAAAGGCTGGTTCCTCAACAACACGCTGCTCACGAACCTGGGGTGACTTCTCCAGTAGACATGAAACAAAGGAATATGTCTGTGCACATATTTTCCATCGGGTTATATACTTTTCTATTAGATTACCCATGGCCATGATACATGATGTGGCTATTTTATGGAGACACAATCGTACAATCTCTCACCAATATTTCTAGAGAGGAATAGAGTTCTGTGGGATTGGACAAATAGTAAGAGCTTCAGGTCGAATTTAAGATTGGGTTGGAAAATCTGACGTAAAAGGAGGAAGGTACTGTCATCTTACCCCTGCACCAACTAATTGTAATATAGAACCACAAGGGACACCTGCTAGTGTAGGCACACTTGGGTCTTAGTACCTCAAGGTGATTATATACCGGCTACGCTTGGTAAACCACACGTAGGGTAGAAATACCCTTCCTGGACAAGGGCCGAGGTGATCGCAGCACCTAGGCAGGATCCGCAACAATATTTTATAGGTGCCATGTCCGGAAGCCTATCAGTCATCATGTAGGGTGAACTTGCATGTGTCAGGAAAAGTAGTCTCCCGCAAGATGCCAAGTTTTTCTTTGATTAATTTCACCTCCGCTCGGAGTTCCAAAATATCATCATGGGCGTGTTCGAGGATCACCGCCCGATTCACTCGTTTGGGTACTTTCTCTGGTTTTATGCTCATGTCGTTTTCGGAACCACCGCGACGAGTTAGGACATCCTCCAATTGTAGGAACTTGAGGTTAAGACTTTCACGGCACCGCTTTTCTACTATGCAGTGCGCTCTTTTTCGACGTATTGCCTCACTAATGGGTTCATTTTCCGAACTAGATGTCAGACATCCTGACTGCGAAGTCTTACTCTCAGTGTCGGTAAGAAAATCAGAGAGACAATCTGGGTAAATTGGCTGTGTCGTGTCTTCGGAACTGGGAAACCCAGTTATGGAGCAGTATTCCGTTTGTGAGGTGTTTGGGAGCTCATTATAGCAAGATTCCTTAGCAGAATTATTAGGTTGATCAGCTGCGTGAAGAGGATAGTAAGTACATACGCAGTTAGAAGCGAAGAGAGCGTGTCCATTAACCAAGGAGGTTGAAGGCTTAATCCAGGTCTCTTGTGAAGGGTTTCCCGTGCAAATCCGATCCATGGGGAATATTATATCTCGTGGGTCCCTAGTTAAGGAGTCTGGGTGGAGTAGGCTTTCAAGTTCAGAGAGGTTGTTCGACCAAGGCCAACAGGTCGTTTCCTCTTTCGTAGGCATAGCGATAGAGCTCATTCCGGTATCTTAGGTAGTGAATTGGGAAAAAGGATAACTCCATAAGTTGCAAGCGACAGAAGTCCTGACATAGTGGAATATTTTTATAATTCATCGCCGAATAAACTGTGATGGAGTCGCTTCTCCTGGCGGTCATACCTTGGTAGGAGTTCCTAGGACACTTCTGCTTGCAGCGGTTCGTGCTGTGGTTCGGCTGGGTGTTGGTCAATGGCATTCCAGCGTGCCAGGAAGTATCTTCGGCTCCGACTTCCAACTAATCACTGGGCAATACTTGTGTACAGAGGACTAAAATTTGGTGGTGATGCTTAGCTGAACTGTGCCGTGGGATAAGTTCCTAGTCGCATTTAGACGATGCCAGCGATGGTATTGGAAAAGTTGCCACCTCGAACCATACTACCACCGGAAAACCGTACAGCCCCATGAATGCGCCCATCACTACAAACGATGGTCCAGGCCGGACCCACTCTAAAAACGATGTCTTGGCGGAGCTAGCGAAGGGAGCTCGGACAGAAGCGCCGTACTTGAAACCATAAGACTGTTTTGCGAGTAGGCCCTTGAAACGTGGCACACCATCGTTCCTAAAAATGTATTCGTCAGCAATGATGAAAGGTGCCTTTGGAGATCTTTCCCACGCAGATTGTGCAAATGAAAGTGGGATCCACGGCATCACCAGCATCTAAGATCCCTTGGTAACTGATTGCCATATTTAACATTCGACAAATCTTTGGAAATGGTGCAGGACACCCCGGCGCCTGGTCAATGCAGCGCATTATCAAGCCATGCTCGCATACTTTCAGAACCAGGTCATCTGCGACCTTTGTGGTAATAGCATTGTGCCCTTTTATCGCTACATATGTCTAAGAAATTACAGGAGAAGAAACACCAGTGCGTATCAGGGCGGAAAGACAATATAATTATATTGAAAGTAGGAATCTCCTAGCACTTTCGTCCTTATTGGAAGGGACTAGAACGCTCTATACTTGCCCGGATTCAAGTAATCATCTCGAATTTTCACTTGTATACATAGCCAGCTGACATTCCATCGGCTCAAACTCAAATTTCCGAATATCCAACGTCCCAAGCCAGCTAGGGATCCATATCAATCCCAGATGAAGGAGTGGCTTATCCGTCTGTTCATTCACGGGGTAAATAAGTGAAAAGGTGGAAGATGCTTGCAAATCATCGAAAGTACAGCCGGAGCTGTCCGTGAAGTCCAGGCCTAGTAAGTGCACGGACCCATATTTGGTCGCACTATCTTTACTTTGTTGCTAGGCGAGGGATGACTTATTCTCCTAGATATAAGTTAACTTGTAGGATCGTTACCGTAAAGCACATGACCAAAAAATAGAGTACTTCTGGTTATTCGTCAGACACTTTTTCTCTAGCAGCTTGGAACAAGATTTTTAAAACTAGTATATGTTAATTTCCACGCGGCACCACATGTATTAAAGCCACATTATCAACGATGTCCTCACATCCAAGTCTTGTTATTGTCTCGAATCGTTTACCCATTACAAGCAAGAAACCGGAGAGCGGAAGTTACGCTTGCTCTCAATCAACTGGCGGCCTAACTGGCGCTCTCAGCGGCCTAACGGAATCGATGCCCTTTCGTTGGTTTGGATGGCCAGGGCTCGGGATACCTCGAGACGACGAAGAGCTTATAACTCAGAAGATGGCCGAATACAATGTTTCGCCCATATTCCTGGATAGTGATTTGGCTGACAAGTACTACAACGGATTTTCAAGTCAGTTTCCACTTTTTTCCCAGGTTTACATGAGCAGATCGTAAGCTGTTAGACTCTTTGCGACTGCATAAACCATACGAATGCTTGTGTTGACATTCTATGCATAGATTCCACTTTGTGGCCATTATTTCATTACCAACTACATGAAATGAGCCGTATTGACAAGGCTGCCTGGGATGCTTACTATGACGTTAACCTCCTTTTCGCCAAAGTAATCATCCCACAGCTTCATGACGGGGATTCCATCTGGATTCACGATTACCACCTGATGCTCCTTCCGCAGTTCCTTCGCGAAGAGACACCACAGTCAGGTATTGAAGTCAAAATCGGATTCTTCCTACATACCCCTTTCCCAAGTAGTGAAGTCTATAGAATCCTACCGATGAGGAAACAGATCCTCACAGGCTTGTTACACTGCGATCTTGTCGGGTTTCACACCGCCGCTTATGCAAGGCATTTCCTGAATAGTTGCTCTGAAATCTTGAGAGTTGCCGCTGCATCCATCTACGTTATTCATTCTCGCTGATGTTCAGTTATTTTATTAGGTAAATTCCTACTTGCTCGAGCTACATACAGTTTCACGGTGCGATTGTGATTATCGATGTATTTCCAGTCGGTATCGAGCCTGGGCGCTTCGCAGAAACACTCCAAAATGGAAAAGTCCAAGATCGAATCCGGATGCTTTCACAGAGATACCAAGGGGCGAGGTTAATAGTCAGTGTCGACCGTTTGGACTATATCAAAGGCCTGCCACAGAAACTACGCGCGTTGGAAACCGTCTTGGGTCGCTACCCTGAATGGGTTGGGAAGCTCGTTTTGATGCAAGTTGTTGTGCCAACGATAGAAGATGTTAGAGAGTATCAGAGTCTCCAGACAGAAATGAATGAACTAGTGGGCAGGTTAAATGGAAACTATGGTGAGTTTGTTTAGGTTTCTGGAGCCCGAGGGAGTGAAGTGCGCTGATATGTTTCAAGGTTCAATTGAATTTTCGCTAGTCAGCTTTCTATATAGTTCACTTGATTTCGAGGAAATCGTGGCACTCTATGCCATCTCTGACGTCTGTCTAGTCTCATCTACACGTGACGGTACGAATTTGGTGTCATTGGAATATATCGCATCTCAACGTTTGAAACACGGATGCCTAGTACTATCTGAATTCGCTGGTGCTGCGGAGATCCTCGACGGAAGTATTAACTTTAATCCATGGGACATTGACGAATCTGTTGATGCTATTCATATAGCACTTACTATGGGAGAGAAAGAAAGAGCCGAAAACTATAAGAAGCTAGAGGAGTATGTAATGCGAAACACTAGGTGAGTATTATGATTTTCTGTATTCTGGATATTAGCTGACCCAAACACTATTATAACACAATAATCAGTGCAAATTGGGGCAAAAGGTTTACAGATTGTCTCAAGAAAGCATGAAAAATATAGGTGCTAAGTGATAGATGAACCAGAGAATAATAATAGTTAGGAGTTGCACAAAGTCGTCAAGAGTAGCTTTATATAGGAAGAGATGTAACTACGCCAACTTTAGACCGCAAGATATACGGTAATATATTTAGCTTTAACACGAGAAAGGGTAAATAGGTTTGTTTCTTTAAGGCCTAGATAATAGGCACACCGGTGAGTTGAAAGATAAATCCGCTAGTGCTTAGCGACTTTTTAGTATATTGTCTAGCCTAGTCACTATCTATATAGCTAATAATAGGGTTAATAGTGAGGTGATAGACTAGAGTGTAGTTTATTATGCCCTTAAGGTAGTGGTAGATATATTTCATAGCGGTGAGGTGCTATAAACTAGGATTATATATAAAATAAGAGATCTTTATTACTATATAAAATATTAGGTTATATATTAATTATAAGCTATATTAATAACCCTATCTACTCCTAGTATAGGAGAACTACTTATAGAGACGCTATTCTTTTATTTAGAATAAGGATCTCTAATTTATTAAATAGTGTAGTGATAGTATTAAGTTTATTAAAGTCAAATTTGTCTAGAATAGACTAAATATAGCTCTTTTATAAGAGCGAAATAGTACTAGGGGAGATAATAATATTAATATCTAGAAAATAGGATATATAACCACTATTAGTAATATTAAAGTATATCTTTAGTTAGGCCTTAGCCTATTTAATATTAGCGGTATTAGGAGAGATAATAAGTATATTATTATTATAGATAAGAATGAATATCCTATAACTATAAGTGTATAAATAAACTAAATAACCTAAGTCAAACTAAACAAAACTAATAGTAGTGAGAATATTATTAACTAGTGTATTCTATTTATAAGATACTTATTTAAGGCTAGATATAGACTTTATTAGAAAACCGTATTTACTAGGGAAGTCCTAGGCAACACTATTAGGAAGTTTAATATAAATCTCTTTCTTTAATTTAGTATTTAGAAACGTGGTAACTATACTAATATAATCTATATACTAACTAAGTGCGATATAGGCGGTAATAAATAGTTTAAAAGATATCTATTTTGTGATATTAGTGTAGAGGTTATAATAGTTATAGCTAGGGCGTTAGAAATAGCCTTTTATAACTAGTTAAGTATAGTAAGTACTATTATATTTAATATAGAATACCTAGTGTAATAGTAGTAGCTTCTAATATATAGGCGGGCTATAGACTCACTAGGTACTATTTTCTTTATACTTATATAGTTCCTTATATATTATAATAAGCTATTTATCTCTTATAGGAGACACTATAGCTTTAGTGAATATTTTAGGAGTACCTATAGATATATATATAAATATAGTGTTAAGGCTATTTAGGAGAGTGTTTATAAAGATATACTTATAGATAGTTATAGCATTAACTATAAGATTTTTGAGCTATTCGCTTAGGCTATTAGTAGTAGTAGTCACTACTATTTTTAGAGTCTTTTTCTTATATATATACTTTTCTAAGTACTACTTTAATTCTAATCTAGCTTTTAATAGAATAAGAGTGTGGCTAGAGTAGTAAGGTGCTATAGTAACTAGCTTATTAGATAATAAGGAGCTATCTAGTATCTCTTCCCCTAAGAGCTATTATTTAGTAGTATCCTTAAATAACTATAATTCCTCTCCTCTCTCTAGATTATTATTACTCTCTAGATCCTCTATATTATTAGTTAGTAGGTAGTACCTATTATAAATTAGTAGCGGTGAGGGTATATTAGTAGGAGAAAGGTAGTTAATTAGGGATAGTTATTATAAAGGAGCTATAGGTATCTTTAATTATTTAAAAATAGAGAGATTAGTAATAAGAATAATAGGATTAGGGTAAATAGGGTTATAGGGTATAGATTTATTTAGTTCCTAATCTACTCCTAGAACTAGCGGTTAATAAACTAATTTAGAGTTAGTTTAAGGTAGTGGTGCTTAAGTAGTATCTATATACTTATTTTCTTTATTTAAATTAATAATATTAAGTATTTCTTATAGTATAAACTAGTGACTAAGCTAATTTATATTAAGTTTAGCTTCTTTAGTTACCTTTAAAGAGGATTATTAAGCTCTATTATCTAGGTTATACTTAGGCTATAGAAGGTCTATTATCTAATTCTTATAGAAAATAATATTTCTTAAGCGAATAACCTTATAAATATATATATTATAGATTTAGTAGCTATTTATCTTATAACTAATAAGATAATCCTTAGCTATATAGGCACCTAGCTTAGTGTTATACTTAGTTTTATCTAGTAGGTACTAAGTAGCATAGCTAAGTACTTAAAGATATAAAAGGTCTAGTTTATAGCTATAGAAATATTTATATAGAGATATCTTAATAGTGGAATACTATAAGTAATTAAGTATATAGTTAATACTAAGAATAAGCTTAGACTAGAGGTATTTTGGTAGTTAATTCTCTACTATAACTATAATAAGTAGTTTAACTAACTAGTATTTTTTTGATTTAGGGATACTAGTTAGTTAGTGGGAATAGGGAAAATTTTAAATAAAGTTAGTACTATATTTAGAATAGAAATATTTAATAGTATAGTATTTAGTAGTATTATTATCTTAAATTCGCTTTATATAGTAAAGAAACTAACTCTTAATATAAGTGATATATTACTCAAGCCTATTATAGGTCTTACTCTTATTCTTTAATAGAAATATCTAATAGAACCTAGTAGCGTTATTAATAACTACTAGGTAGTAGATAATATAACTAATACCTTTAATACTACAGGGACCCTATAGATTAATATATAGAAATTCACCTAGCCTAGAAGTAGTTTATTTAATAGAACTATATAGGTTAATATATCATTTCCCTATAAGATATAGGATATATAGCTAGAGAATAGCTATATTTTTCTTGAACTAAATACTCTTTGTATAAGTAGATATATATTTAACTTTTTAGTCACTAGCGTAGTATATCTATTAATAGGTAAGGTCTTATAAGATAACTATTTCTTTAGAAATATAACTATTAGCTAAGAAGATAAGAAGATTAGTATAATTAAATTAGGCGTGATAGGCACTACCTAAGATATTTTTAAACTAGTACTATAAGCTATAGATATATATATATATATAATAGTAGTGTTAGTATCACTATCTATATAGAATATAGTGTTCTATCAAATTAGTATATATTTATTATTAAGAGTTAGGTAGTATATAGAGATTAGGTTATAGGCTAGTTTCGGAACTAACTAAATCTTTTTTAGTTAAAGTTAAATAATCTTACTATATTAATTAATAATATTAAAAGAAATATTAATATAACTATTAGCGTAGATAGTATAATTATTTATAAGAGTTATAGATACTCTATATAGCGTGAAATTAATAAAATAGGTTATATTTAGTAATATATACGCACTTACGCTATAGTCTAATATCTAGTTAGTGATATAGGTTTTTTAGTTAATAATAGGAGTACTATTATTAGTAGTTAAGACTAAGACATTAAGAGAGAAAATAATATCTTTAGGAAGATTAGGAAGATCAGGGTTAGTTAAGCTTATAGAGCTCTTAGAGGTTAGTATATAGTTATTTTTAATATTCTTAGTAAGGCTTAGGTTCTTAGGGTAGGTAATTATTATATAGATATTAAGGAAGCTTCTTAGTATATATATGTGAGCTAATAGTGATAGTTATAGCACTTAGGAAGAGATTAGTTAGGTCCTTAACCTATATAGTATTAGTGTTATAAATTATACTATTAATTTAATATTAACCTAGAATAGAAAAGAAAGTAGAAGTAGATTTAGGCTAGTTAGTAGTTACTAATATATCCCCCTAAGACTTATTAGCTAGGTTCTAAGTATAGCTCTTACTTAAATAAAAACAATCCCTTTTATAGAACTTATAGTAGACCTTTTTTGTCTTATTAAACTTACTTTTATCCTTTACCTTAGAATTATTCCTTTTCTTATCCTTCTTCTTATTCTTCTCTTATATTATAGCAGAGTTAGTATAGCTACTTCTATAAATAATCTATATTAACTTATAATTAACGAATACTAAAATAAGATCCTTAAAGACTCTTAGTGACTATAAGTTAAATAATTATGACTCTACCTATTAGATTATCTATTATTAAGATTTAATAGAGAAGACAAATTAAGTATAAATTTGCTTCTAGGTTAAGTTTATTATAAGAATATTATTATAGTCTAATAGTGCTAAGTTAAACTCTATTATAAACCCCTAAGGGTTATTCCTATAGTAAGTTAGGGTATAGAACGCTATATATTTAGTTAGGAGGTACTCCTTTATCTATCTACTATACTAACTAAGTAGTATAGTGTGGATATTAGAGGCCGGCTAGACACTGGTGATGTCCTTTAGAATACTAGGGTTTAGTAGTAAGATTATAAGATAGATTATAACCTTATTAAGTCACTTCTAGTGCTTAAAGCTATTATTAAGCTTTATTATATTATTATTTTCGTAGTTACTAAGCTAGGCAGGTGAGACTACCTTAGGGCCAACTAATAGGTATTTAGTAGCCCTTAGTTATAGCTAAATCGTGGTTAGTTTAATAGGAACTTATGTGAGAGGAACAAACTCTCCTATAAAGACTTCCTAGAGGTCGTCTTTGATAAACATAAATAATAGTTTCACTAGGTTAATATATACCCTATATCTAGCCGCACTAGTAAGGCGGGGAATATAGTCAACTTGCTTTGAGTAGTTAGATATGTTCAACTTGCCGGATTCTATATTAGTGATAGAAGGTAGTGCTTAGTAGTAGAGAATAGGTAGTTAAAGATAGTTAATAGATAATAGTCTGTTGATGAGAGGATAGTTTTGTTGATAGTTCTTAGCGCCAAGGCTAAGTGAAAGTGAGGCTATTTATAAAATCGCTATGGATCTCGAAGAGATCGACACACCGCAGTAGCGGACGCCGAAAATGCGTCAATGATGATAGAATCATTTAGAGGGTAAGCATGGCGCTTATAACCTATGTGGATAGTGGTATCTACACCGTTGGGGGGGAAGCCTCGTGGATACGTAGTAGTGTGTATTGGTAGTTAGTGAGCTACTTAAGAGAGGGAGCACGTGATGTGATGAGTCAACATCCAAACATCCTTCTCACCTGATCCCTTTCTTGGTCCCTTCCATAGAGCTAATCATTATATAATAGATATCAATGGGGACTCTTGCGTTGTAGCGAGGGGAAAACGAGACCTGGCCTTGGACAAAAAAAAGCAATGTCTAGATGCTATTGACCATTTATCAGCCAAAATGAGCAATTATCTTCGGTGGATACATGTAAAATGAAACCACAGAACCCCTTTCGTTCTACTTATTGTAGAAATAGCAAGTACGTGTCTCGACTAGCTCAGAGCCACTTTATAGAAGTTGACCCTGTCCGTCGTTGATGTGTTAACCTCTGGTAACTAGGCCGCGGATGCTGAAATGATGCTGATACTGAAAAAGGTAACCTCGGCATAGTTGATCACTGAGAGCAAACTTACGGTGCCACCGAAAGCAACATAATGTCAATGGTAAAATGATCTAATAGGCCACATAATCTGAGGGCCAGCTCTTTTGGGGCCATCACAATATTCAAGGGTGATCGCAGCTGTGCAAGTGACAAAGCAGGCCACAGCACTGAAAATATTCCATCCAGATCCTTCTCGCCACCAGAACAGTCACCCTCGAACCATTCCCTAGTCAGCCCTGGGCAAAAGATACTGTAAGCCAACTCGGTGCGATCAGGGGATCAGGGGTCTCCAACAATGCAACACTCATGCTAATCATTTGTTTCGTTACCATTCCGCTCTGGCTGGTCACCCTGCGTCGTCCGCTTGCCTGGACAGCAATTTAAAGTGGTGAAGAGTGGCCAACTTCCCCCAGAGATTTATTGTCCGTATGTCAATACGGTATCGGCGTTCTTTTAGCAGGAGTAATCATATCAAATTTGAACGGGAGTTGATTGATGTTGTTTTTATTACCACTACTTGTGCGCTCTATATTGATACGCCAAGCCTGATTGGGTATCCCTCGCTTATATATCATAGTATCTCAGGAATCAGATGTGGAGAGCGGTGGCACGGATTCATCAGGAATAATGATAGTTTTGGACTGGCGATAGTACGTACACCTTGGCAATTTGAATAACACGGAGGTGGGTGTGAAGCGAGGGAAGTGCACCGATACAAAAATGCCGAGGCGACCCGTAATGACTTCATTCCAAACCACCTCAGATCACTGACTGACTAATCAGTCAATTGGCTGTTATGGGGATCCATAAGACCCCGCCAATCGCCACCATGAAGCTGTTCCCCAAGCCTGTAGTCTGTCGGCAAAGCAGTATTAGTTGACGAAATGTTACCTCGGACAGGCTGGTTTGATTGTTGGAATGCAATGGTTGATACACCAGTTTCCGCACATGGAGACAAACTACAAGGTAGCGGAAATTCTCTCTAAACCCCTTCATCTCCGTTCCACAGAGGTCCAGGGAGGCGTTTAAGCACGCTTAAACCGTGCTGCACTCGACCCGCGCGCGGAATTTTTGGGATCGAAAATCACGCACATACCACAATTATATGTGGTTTGGTTGCTTTTCGCCGGCAATCCTTGCGTTAGGAACTAGGTGGTTTCGTCAAAACGTCTTCACCAGCGAGGAACAGCCTTATGGAATTCGTGGATTTATATGCCAGATTTGCTGGCGAGAATATGGCCGAGTCGGATGATGAATTCGCTACTGATGCGCAAACTACTGAAACGGCAGTAGAACAAGAAGTGGAGTCGATGAGACCGCTACTTGACCGTCCTGAGAACTCTCAAACAATACCTCCAGGAGACGCGTCCAATATGAAGTCCTTTTTCACACTGCTCAAGGCCTTTATGGGAACAGGGATCCTATTTCTACTCAAGGCTTTCCGGAACGGTGGCCTAATCTTTTTATCCACTATGCTCGTCACGGTCTCCGTTATGACAACTATATGCATTCATCTTCTGCTACGATGTAGATAGCAGTATAGAGGTGGCTACAGTGATATTGGAGAACGTATTGCTGGTAGTCGTCTACGATCTCTTATTCTTATATCTCTTACTATCTCGCAGCTTGGTTTTGTGTGTGCTGGCATCGTCTTTACAGCGGAAAACTTGCAGTCTCTTGTGGAGAGAATATCCACCAAAAGCGGTAAAACGTTATCCATCGGCACCCTCATTGCCCTGTAGTCAGCGCTCTTGGTGCCTCTCGCCTTTGTGCGCAAGATTTCCAAACTCGGGTCAGTGGCACTGCTTGCGGATGTCCTTATCCTCACCAGCCTTGCCTATATTTACTATTATGATATTCGGGAAATCCTCCGTCGTGGAATTGAACCGTCTGTTGTTGAATTTTTCAGCCCCAAGACATTCACATTGACGATCGGTTCGGCCGTATTCACGTTTGAGGGTATTGGCCTGCTTCTCCCCATTCGGGCTTCGATGTCACGACCCCATCAATTTGACCGCCTTCTCTACATTGTCATGACAATTATTACTCTTCACTTCACCGCTGTCGGAGCTCTTTCATACATGACATTTGGCAATCAGACGAAAACAGAGATCATCAGCAATTTCCCACAGTCAGATAAATTAGTCAATGCAGTCCAATTATTTTACTCGCTCGCTATCCTTGTGGGCATTCCGGTGCAGCTCTTCCCAGCTGTGGGAATCATGGAGGGCAAACTTTTCGGTCGCAAATCTGGCAGGCGAGACAATGTAACCAAATGGAAGAAAAATATGTTCAGAACAAGCATTGTCGCCCTATGCGGCTTGATCGCGACAGCGGGTGCCGGAGACCTAGACAAGTTTGTTGCCATAGTAGGGTTTTTTGCGTGCGTTCCTCTCGTCTTTATCTACCCGGCATATCTCCATTGGAAAGGCGTCGCTAAAGTCTGGTGGGCGAGAGGCGGAGACATTGTGGTAGTAGTGTCAGGGATTACATGCATGATGTATACCACTATCGTGATCGTGTCTGTTTGGTTTGGTAGAGGGCGTCCATGAGTGTGGCTTGTTTCTTGAATTTGCGGCAACATCGAGCGGCGCATGATGTTGTGGGATGACCTGACTGACCGATTAGTTGTCATAAACTTGGACGTGAAAAGGATGAGGCGGACTAGGCCCCTCGGGCAAATTTCGCGCAATGGAGGGGCGATCCGCGACTGGCTGTGCTAAATTTGCCTCAAAGACGGAGAGACTTCAGCGTGTTATGCCTTAAGCAACCCGAGTCACCCGAAACAGCTGATCGGGCGGCATACGCTAGCGGTGCGAAAAAACGGAATAGCGCCTCTACCGAGTTCATTCGCCAAAACTCCTATATGTTTATATTGCTGCTACGTGTAACTATACAGAAGAAGTAACTCCGAGAAAACTGTTTACGTATTAAGATACGGTCAAGCCAAATTTCGGTGCCTCACTCTTAAGATATCTTATCAGAACCAATTTCCGGTTTTTGTATGGGAATCGTGCCTTGCAGGAAGTGATATACCCAGAGTCTCCGCAGGGAGCCTTGCCATCAGCCATAGGACTACCGAACGGGGCCCAACTATGGCCACATGTCCCTCTTATGAGTCCGGTGATCGGCTTATGTGTTGAAGTAATTCGTATCTTGGAAACCGTTAGAGTGGCAGCAAGGACAGAAGCCTTCACTCTACTCGATCTTTCAAGCTTGACAGAAAGCTTTTCCTCAACCAACCAAGACCTTCCATTCATTTGCAGCAGTATGTTAAGAACCGTATAGTGGGAAGACTAGAGTTGTCTGTCAGACTATTATGGTATTCTTCGGATTTATTAACGCATGAATCGTAATACAATTGGTCGAGTATTCAAAGCAAGCCGCGCTCGCGTTCCATGACAAGACAAGCGTGTTGAACGGGGGCACCATGGTAGATGCTGACAGGACAATGCAGATGTATCTCGAATCATGACCACTCGCCGTTCATTTTTCAATATCAATTATCTCGGTTTCATCAGTCGATCTTTGGGTCGATGATGATGATGATGAGGTATGCACCGATAACGATAATATACGAATCTGTATGCCTGCACATAGCTCACATCTACTACAACCACTAGATGTGGGCTGTTTTGCCGTGTTAAAGCGATCATATAGTGCTTCAGTGGACCAGAAAGTGTGATGTGGGATCAACCATATTGACGAGCTTGACTTTGGTGGCGCATACCCACACGCACGCACCATTGTATTTAAGAACATCACTATCTGGATCGCTTTTAAAGCTATCAGAATAGTACCAATTAACATGGAAACGGTACTATCAAAGCTTAATATTCAGCTTCGCACACCTACACTACCATCAGGTGCTTCACGACCATCAAGCAGATCAAGCATTTATTACCCTAACACATTGGAAAATTGCAAACAGCTTCTTAAACATGAATCCTTCAGCCAAGCGTATACTACGCTTCCAATCGCATTCCGAAAGCCCTACTCGGGAGGATGCTATTAATCAAATATACAAAGCCTGCAAGATTGCGATCAAAAGAGGTAATCAAATCATATAAGTGGGCGGGGTGGCGAAAAATTTGTGAATTACGGTAGTGATCAGGGTATTCTCGTAAAAGCAGAGCTGTAACATGTTAAACAACCCCTGAACAGTTGGCCTTCGGAACAGGTCTACAGATAGTTCTTCAGTCAATCAATCAATCGCTGGGATGGTTCAATTGGCCCTCACAAGTACTAGTCAATACCGATATGCTCAATCCGACAGAAAGTATACTGCAAGCCAATTTGGTATTTTATCACCATGACCGACAGGTTGTGAAAGCCTATACCTCTTCCGCGGTGGTGGATCTCACCAAGGGATTTAGGCATATTGGGCATTTGCTATTCTCAAAAGTGATCCATCTTTCGAGACAGTAATCGTGGAACACGTGTCGACATTCGATTATATAAACAGACTGCTCACTGTGAACTGACTCTAAGCATATCGCGCTATTACAACTTAGTAAAATCTGGTCTTGGTTAAGGTCAAAGGGGCATTTAGCCTACCAGCGTATTGAGGGATTGGAGTTAACCAAACTGTCTTGCTCTGTCTGTATGGACATCCACCAATCCCCATATGTCTTCTTGGAAACAAGCTGTGCAAAAATTTCCAATCTTCTCATCGCATTTTGGGAGTCAGATTCAAGTGTAGAGCTCCGGTTGGCAATATTTCGCACACGATATATGTTCGCAAGAATCCTGAGAGTATCGTTAGGTGTGAACAGAGGTAGACGGTAGAAGATTAACGTACAATATAATAGTTGTGGCAGCGAATACCCCTAATAGAAGCAAATTCGTATTCGTTCTATTTTGGCTAATTGCATATATTTCCATCTTGGTATCTGTTGGTATTAACTTCGATGCACGCGTTGAAGTAGCGGTATAAAAAGATGACGGGGCAGCAATCATTGTGAACGAAATGTGCGACTCTGCTTTCTTCGATGTTATTGTCTGATGTCAAGGTGAACTACGGAGACCACTGGAAAATACTAAGAATTAAAATGTAGCCGGGAGAGGGGTATCAACTTTAGGCCGATTGCCAAACAGGCCAGTAGTCCTCTCGCTAGAAAGTTTGATACAACCAAGAAATATTCAAGACCGGGGCGCATGTGGCCTGACCTATCTGGTCCAGACTTGGCTGGGCTGGTCTTCGTTCGGATCCGAAGAGAGCAACGAGTCGGATTTATCCCGTCGTTACCGATATCAGCACCAGAATAGAGTTTAGTTCCCGTAAAAAGTCCATAGTCTGGGGTGTTCCAGCCAATCCTTTTTCTTTTCTTTTCTTTCAAGGCCAAACAGGCTACAGATGAAAGATTGGATAAGTAGGAGATAATTGCGTAGCAAGGGAGCAAAGGCAGGAGCAAAGTCAACATCACCAAGGTCTTTTAGACAGTATAAACTCAACCTTACGACCCTTTAGTGGACCTTGGGCTGAAAAAAAAGAATTCACTTCCGTCCCTGCTAGTTGAGTGAATCGAATTAGTCCAGTTTACGGCAGGTTAGCCGTGTGGGGTGGTAAAGAACCTCCGGCCGATCCATACGGTTCCTTGGTAAATTGCAAGGCATGGAACGGTGATTGATTTAGGAAAATCCAAGTGACAGGAGCCCCTTCATGATTTTTTCTCTTGTACGATCCGTCATGGACTTGTCAACATTTCGCATCTTCTCCGGGTGTAAACTATAGCCCGAAATAACATCCATGTTTGGCGGACGGTAAGGAAACTGTGGTTGATGACGAAAACCAATGCTGATTAGCCAATTGATATCAGGAAGAGAGAGAATTGCTCCGGCCCAGGGAACATTCTTAGTTCGTCCTTGTTCTTGGTATGAAGCAATGAACTCTGAATCTATACAATATAATAGTACACATGAACATACAGTACTTGCACGTAACGAACATCATATTCCTGTGGCTCCCTGGGCATACAGTTCCAGAACGGTATTGCCTGCAGTTCTGATGCGGCCAAGAACGACAGCTTCCGATATCAACGACTATACACCGCGTTAAAACAAAATAAATTGTTACAATATAATACGATACAGTACTGTGACAAGGCTGTATGCCGCCAAGAATCGAAGGCCGAGGCTGGTGACGAAACCTTGACATCACACCAAGACCGTCCGCCATCCATCAATGATATTGAGCGGCTGGGCTCTAGTACAGCAGCAGCATGTTCCTGGCCTGGCCTGTCATTGCTAGATCATACGAACATACAATTATCGCGTGCGAAAGTAATAAGAGGCAGTGCGGTCACAACACAATGGTTGCCGTCACCGCCAACCGCCAACTTTTGGCGAAATGACTAAGAAATTCGCTGCTAGAGAATTCGAGACAAAGTTTCAAAGTTCATTTACATCTCAACCAGCCGTCAAATACGTATGGCTTAGCTGAAAGGGGGAGGAGTCGAGATCCTTAACTGCTACCTTTTGCCTCATCAACGATACAGAAGTGCCTGGCGAGCAAATTCATATACGGCATTCGGAATTTCAATCTGATTCTGATAGGGAAAGTTCCACCTAAGCAGCAATCTAACGCAGTGTCACCGAGGGAGTGATCAAATAAAATCAGGAAAACTGTGTCTGGAGGCTCTTGTCCAAACATTATAAAAAAGCTTATAGCGATGATCTGGGTCTTACATCCAAGTCAGAGAACAGGGAAAGAGGATTTATTGAGGTCTTCAAGGGCTGCAGCGGAAATCTACATGTCAAACCCCGCGAACTTCACGAATCCGGTCCACCGATGCCAATTGCTGCGGAAGAATCCAAAGCTAACGATCAATTCCCTAGTAAAAGATGAAAAAACGTTTGAAACAAAAAGCACATATGCTACTTCTGACAGATTATTTTTCGGGTCGGGTCTTTGGGAGCAGTCTTCAAGGTGCATAATTTTGACTAACTAGCCCCGAGTGAACCCAAATGCCTGGTAACGGGGTAACAACGTGGTGGACATAGGTTTGGATTTAGACTTTCATATTCCGCTGTTGAGCTCTATCAATATCTCTCCAAATACCTCGACTATATGAAGGTCGACGTGATACAACACCATAGCGTGCTGGAGTACACATTGCACCCGTCGATCATCTGAAAGTGAGAGGGGGCCACTTCCAACGCGACCTTTCAGTATCCGATATTGAGTTTCTTCAGGACGACGAACCGCGCACTGTCTATAGAATCGAAGTGACAACTCCTGGTAAACAGTTTCCCCTGTCAGTGGTGACAGAGGACATTGTCATCGTCACGATAGGGTCACCAGCATCGGAATCGTCAACTGGGTCCACTACACTTCCTCCGCCAGCGGTCTCTGCCAAAGCTGAGAACTTGTTGGATAGTAATTGGTCTGCATGGTATTGACTGGAAAGAGAAGTTTCAATTTTTGAAATCCATCAACCTTCTACACCCATATTCCTGATTCCTGATTCTAGGCTTGTGGTATTTGCGGTTGGTCTACCGACTCTCAAATTCGACTAAACCCATATAGGTATCAGGCATGTCTACTCTGAACGCCAAAAAGTCATGTCTGTCACAAAAGGTAACTGGTCATTGAAAGTCGTTTTTATTGAACAGCAAATCCCTATCAACAAATGCAAAAGCATTTGCATAGTACTCGGACACAATATTACATCCTCTCAACCGGGTGCTTTTGTCAAAAAGTCTCCAAATACTTGTCGTGGTGATGAGATTATGGCGGAGTTGTTAGAATGTCTTGGTCTTCCAATGTGCCAGATTCTTCAAACGGCCTTTACGATTCCTTGAATGATACCGCTTGATCTCTCCACTTCTGAAACGAGTCCATAATGACCGGCCGGATGTCATCACTCCCAGCACTACGAAAATTGCGCCGGTCGGGCATTTCGCAGGTATTGTAGATGAAACTACATTAACTTTGGACTACAATATGCTGTGTGCTCAATTAGCAATGTGCCACTTGATGGCATTGAAAGACTCTATTTCAAGAGTGAAAAGTCATTCATCGCTGCGCATTATGGCAATAGTCCTTAATTTCTCAGAATCAGGATACCGCAGACTTCTTGATCACTAAAACATGGGTATTTCATTATCAAGTGTAGTTTGAAGGATCAATGCCTTCTGTGCATGAAGGAAAGCTCCTCGATTTTGGGAGCTCGACATGCCGATATTCAATAGGCATCTTGAATTTCGTCCGCAGCGATGAATGGCAGACTTCGAGGATCACCAGAGCCTGGGTGGATTTTCCGGTAAGGTATAACGCGAAAGACCAAATTCTGGCTTGGTATATCTGGTTTTGTGCCCTTGTCTTTCTGCGGCGTATAAACCAAGTAGTTTTATTGGGCTTGCCTCACGTGATGACCACACTGAGCTTACTGGAAGGGATTCCTCCCTCCAACTTTCTCACTAGAGTCAGTTACTCGTCTCCATCAGCGGCTTGTCATCTCTCACGCAGTCAAGACTCATTTTTTCCGACCGACCTTCTCTCTGTATATGGAAATAAATCATTCGAATATACAGACACATTGCCTCCCTACAAGGGAGCGCGGACGGGCTCTATCTGACGCCACGGTCTAATGCGTTTTCATATAAAACCGCAGCGACAGGTGACCCGCTACAACCAAACTACACATATCTTGTCCATCTAGACTGCGTGAGGTCACCGATAAATCTGGTATATTACCGTGGTTTCCGTGGATGGTAACGGCGGATGACAACATATCCAATGGCTGTTCCACTGCGTAGGGGCGGCCTACTCCGGCGTGTTCCGGGAGAGTCGCATGACCCTAGCGATAGACCGAGCTGGGCCCTACGCTACCCTTACGCTACGCGTCAATATAATCCCACTGTCCTCGGGGATAACGATAAAAAGGCGACCAGATGAGGCCGAAATCCAGGCCGTCGTGGGTGGGGGAAAACTTTCAGGGCATTGATTGATGATCTACCTAGTGGATTCGCTGATTCTAATCATGCATTTCCTATCACAAAATCGTGCGATTCAGTTGCGGCAGGTTCTCAAGGATACCCGGGCGACAGTGGTCACTCCTGACGATGAGGGCTATCCAGAACTTATCAGCCGTTGGAGTGAAGCCTCGGAGAAAGAAGCGGTAGGTTGAAATTTCAATATCACTTGCCTCTATATATGACTCAACATATCTGATAACTTTCGATCAGGGCGCGGTTGTAATAGTTACCACATCCAAAGAGGTCGCCCTGGTGACGGGCTTTGCAACCCATCATCACGTTCCCTTGGTGGTCCACGGTGGTGGCTATAGCACTAGCAGCGCCTCCTCGACCCATGGTGGTATTGTTGTCGACCTATCTGCGATGCATCAGGTTCTCGTTGACCCTGCATCCAGTACTGTGGCCGTGCAAGGTGGTGCTACCTGGGCAGAGGTTGACGAGGCGACCGAGCGTGAAGGCCTTGCTGTTGTTGGCTGTACGTCGAGTGCTACTGGCGTCGGAGGCACGACGCTGGGCGGAGGGTTTGGATGGCTCACCGGACGCTATGGGTTGGTTATTGACAACCTTATTAGCGTAAAAATGGTCCTGGCTGATGGCCGCATTATGAACACATCAATGACTGAGAATTCTGACCTTTTCTGGGCGCTACGGGGTGCCGGCCAGGACTTCGGCGTGGCAACGGAGTTCGTTCTGCGAGCTCATCATCAGGACTCACCTGTTTTTGGAGGATTGATATATTTTCCTATTGATAGTCTCCCCGATATTGTCAGGTTTGTGAATTCTTTCGACCAACGAGCAAGTGGTGACGAAGCCATGTTTTTTGGCTTCACCACCCGGCCCCTCACCTTATCATCGACAGCAATTTTCACTTTGCTGTTCTACAATGGACCTCAAGCTGCTGGCAAGGCTTTTTTTGCACCATTATTGACGTTGGACCATATCCAAAATGACATTCGAGAGATGTCGTACCGGGAGATGAATACTGTCTTGAAGTGGGTCGCTACTCCTGGCGCCCGGGAGCGCGTGAGCGGCACAAGCGTAAGCCTGCCGCTCGAGACCAAATTGATACAGAAAGTTGGTGAAGAATTCAACCGTATAATGCAAACCTATCCACGAGTGGAAGGAAGCGCGATTGTCTTCGAGCTGATACCATACTCACGCGTAACCCAAGTGCCAGTCGACGCGACAGCCTATGCCAACCGAGGACCTTATCACAACGTAGCCATTTTGCTTCGATGGCATGATCAGGAGCTGGATTCCAAAATAAAGGGACTAGAACGTTCTTTACTACGCAATATAAGAGGAAAGGCAGGGGTCCCTGGCATGGCAGGGTGTGGTGTGGGTGTCTACGCCAACTATGCTGGTAAGAGCCTATCACTTTTGGAAATAGATTGAAATTTACTTATAATTACCTAGGGCCTGAGTTCAGTGCAAAGGACGTGTTTGGAGACAACTTGCCACGTCTCCAAGAGCTCAAGAAGCGTTATGATCCGCAAAATATGTTTCGGAAATGGCACAACCTACATATTTCCCAAAACCCTTGATTGTGTTGAGGTATCAGCCTTGACTCTTCGCTCAAAACTCCCAAAAAAGATTGCACTGACCAGGTACATTAGTATATTCCTAGGGAGTACTATTTCGTACTGCTTCTGTATTACAATTAGTCGTCATGATAAAGGGTATAAAGTACTCTTCAATTCAGGAGTTGGAACAACTCCACAATCTCTAATATTCATTCATTTCGCGCCTATAGTAGGCGTATGTCCTTCGCATCTCATACCTCCTCTCTCCACATAGTTCATGAGGAAGATTGATTGTATTGGTTCTTAAAGGGAATATCCAAGGCTATATATATAGAGGAGACAAGTTAATTTGAAATCAACTTGGTTCCTTGGTTCTTCCTATAGGCACCGCGAGAATTATTTCCGATGGTGCGTCTTTGTACTGTTCTTTACCAGCCTCATATCACAAGATCCACACGTCATAGATTCTCATTCGATCGCATAAAACTGAGCAAGATGTGGGCTAATCATCCTTCATGTAGAGGGATCCTGAAAGAAAATCCTCCCCAGCCGTGCTGTGATATACAGGGAGGTGGGGATGAGTACGTACGGTGGAAAACAGAATGCCTAAACAAACGCCGTCGCCGTCTCGGTGTCTTGACACCTGATTCTGAGTTATGTACGGTTTCTCCACTAAAACGCCAAGAATATTGTTCCTGATTCCTCAATGATGACGGCGTTCAGGTTTCCCGCATTTCGCTACCTAACGTAACACAGTAACACCCGAACCTCGTCACGTTCCACCAGTATTTGCACCACTACTTCGCCACGCTGCCGCCCTACTCAATTTTCTGCCGGTCAAACCTCGCACCCCTGAAAAAAAAAAAAAAAAAAAAAAAGATTTGCCATAGTAAATACCATATTAACCTATTAATAATTGTTGTACTAGGATTCGTTGTCAAAAATACCTTGCACCCGGTGAGGCATCGTTTCCGCTAGGTATATGAAGTGCTGAGAAGTCATATTTTCCCACGTATGTTATACTATATCTATCAATATATCAAGAATTTCCAGGTTATTTAGTAATTTGTTTAATTTAGGCCGAATTAAGAGAATATCAACTTTGAGAAGCACCTATATATTCGTAATAGGATTAAGATTGGGTGAATATAGAGGCTAATCTATTATAGTGATATTTAGCTTATTTAGGTCTTGTATAGTATTTATAGTATATATTAGGGCGTTATCATCCTAAAAAATAGTATCTTTATAATAGTAGAATAACATAGGTAAGATCCTTGTATATAGGTCACGAATTACCTCACCTATAATGCCTTTCTTCTCTATATCAGGGATACTTAAAAAAGGAATTAGACCAGTCTTTATAGGTGCTCTAGAGAATGAGCCTAAAGTATCTACTTTATTTGCTTGCCTTTTATAAGTATAAACTTAATTCAATATTGCTTTACCTGGCGATATGGTGGTATAACCGTCCACTCCTACTAACCTCCTTATCCACGCTTAATAGTACTCTTATCTAACTGAAAGACTCACTGCTAGTCCTCTAGTTTGAAGTGTTGATATTATAAAGCCTAGGTAAGTCGTTTTGTAGCATAAATCAGGCTTTATATAGGCTACTTAAGCCTTGCTATTTTTAAAGACCTATCTTGTGTATAATGGGCTAGATCAAAGTTATTTTGATCTTAAAATTAACCTTAGTAAGAAGATCTTTACATATAATAGATAGTTCACTTTGGATAGTATTATATATATGATCTTGGTCGTCCTCTATAAGCTTTTATAGAGCACTAGAGCGAGGGCGTGAAGTATAGTTTAAAGATTCATCTCTTCACGTAGTATATAATAAATCATTAATAGCGTTATATCAGGAAAATGATACTTCTATATCGTTTTAGCGCCCTATTTAAGGGTGACTTTCAGCTCACAGATGCATAAGCATACCTAAATGTCAAGTTCTTTACCGCGAGGCATTGTATAAGGTAGTTCAAGGCAGCGAGAGGTAGAGATAATAGAAAAATAGAGGGTAAAAACGCGAATAGCTTCACTATTTCACGCATTTATTCGCGTGTTGGCGTATTAGCGTGTTGCATATTAAATTACTAGGCGGTAGCGATATGGCGGTCAAAAGGCGAAAGTTCCAGGGTGCAAATACTTTTGTAACCCCACAGTACGTCCACTGTACCAAAAGTGCATTACGTAGTCATGCAATGATGTCAAGTGACCCTAACGGTTTACTTTCAGTCAGTACCACGGCTCAAAATTGACCGTCAGCTGGAACTCCTTCCAAGCCAGTTACCCTCTAATCGGCCTTTGCGTCAATTTAGGCCCAGTATGGCGCTGGCAGGGCGCCATTATTTTTCAAGTTCGCGACCCGCTTAAATTCCAGGTATTTTCCGAAATATACGAAGTACCATAGATTACGACCTTTCAACATAACCATGACAGCCATAATGAAGGAACTACGGACAGTTTGCTATATTCTAACGGCTCCATGGCAAAACTGGAAGATAGCCGTTCACCAGATTTTATTGCTGCCAGATCATAGCACAGAACGTGTCGCTCTTATGAGTCTCTGGCGGAAGAACAGAAAGACAGAGTACAGCACGGTGACCATTGTTGTGAGTTATACTTCCCAAGACAAATATAGGGATACTGAACATCAAACTTCCAGGGAACCATTCTCGCGTCTGTGGCGATAAGCTCAATAAATGGAACACAGGCATCTTTGTCGCACTGGACAGTTCAGGCATTTTGGTATGGGACATTAACATGGAGCATTTTTGCTGTTCTCATCGCATTCTACCTTGGGATATTTATCGACACATGTGAAACATGCGTGGAGGGTGTGTCGAACCTTCTCCAGGTCATCAGGTCTGACCAAGAACATGCGGTAAACTGGAGTTATATGTTCGTACTACAATCGCCAATCATGCTCATCTGTTATGCAACAGTGTCCTATGTTGTCGGTCTAATCATATTCATGCTACAGCCGCTGTGGCAGACTGAGTGGGGAAGTGCGGATAAGGTGAGAACAATTATTTTGACCCTACGTGGTTCAAAGTACTAAAAAGCCCCTTCAGATTGCAATATTTTTCTTGTTATACATTACCTTCGCACTTTTCTCGTTCCTGACCGTCTGCATAACTCTCTATACTAGATTCCTTCCAGGGGTGACCAATGCTGATTCCCAATGTTGATCTATTATTTTGCTCCAGAAATCTTGTATCACTGTGACAAAATCGGCTAGTCTACCTCGATTCTCAACAACTAGGGCTCCAAATTCCTATTCCTCGGTAAAGACGGTACAGCTTAATCAGGCTTGGCCAGGTTAGGGCGCGTGGCGCTGGTAGTAGCCCAGCCGTTCGTGAAGGGCCTAAATCTTTGCACTGATATCACGGGAATCAATACCCTTGGTCCCTCGAAATCTCGAGGTGGCGAGCATGCAGGGCAGGAAACGTGTGCACTCCTAGTGTGGGGCAAGGCTAATCAGCCTCATAGTCAAGCCACTGGAGAAAATATCAGCAAAATTCACTGATCGACCTCTATGAGGTTGTCATAACCAATGTATCCTCCTCTTCAATAGTGCTGTAATCTCCCCGCCTATCGGATTCACATTTATTGTTAGTTCAGGCGTTGCCGCCCGGACAGCAAGTACTAGCTCCGGATTGCGACTTGGTATTTTCTTAGAGCACATATTTCACCCAGGATAAATCACGGCGTGATAACGATTTTAGGCGCGGTACACAAGGACGCACTCTTGTACCGGTTTACAAACGATGTTGGATACCGGGTAGCCTAAGTAAACTAGGCATGTCTGGGCGACGCTGATAGAATGCGATCACTGCAGACCCGACATATTAGAATGCATCATTTGCCAACCGGCACTCCCAGCTTGTGTCTGATTTGATTGGACCTCACTTGCAGGCAACAGGACAGGGTTTCTCGAAACATTGGGATATGCCAAATTCTGAAGTGATTTGCAGGTCGCGAAACTCACAACACCCCGACCGACTACAGCAGCTCCTTCTGGAACGCAGCATTACAAGTGTTCAGTGGACGAATTAAGAAGCCTTCCAAAGTCTCACGCAGATTTACATGTTTTGTCTGCATATTCGGCTCATCAACCCATGTATGTAGCCCGGCCTAGGTTCGCAGGTATTGAACTCGGTTCACGATAGACCCGGCTTTCGACGCACATACCTATCACTTACAGTCGGATATCGGTCAGCTCAGTTGGCCAAGGACGGAAGGCGGATCATATCGGCACCGAGGGGCCTTTCGAGCAGACGCACGAGCGACAAAAAATCCGGATTCGTGAGAAATTTAGGGGAAACGGTTCGTGTAATGGAAATTAACCCTTGTTGTGAACAGGTTGAGGATGGAGAAGGTAGACACTCCTTAGACAATTCTCTTATATGGCCAGCGGTGACCAATCTCTGTGGAGGTATTGAGCCTTCCAAAATTAAGGCTGTGGGTCACGTCGAAAGATATAACCGTGTTTTAACCGAATACGTTAAATCACTGAGGGCGCAATAGTTCTGGGAGCCGGTTCCTCGCCTTATCGGGGTTGTGCTTCCTAGGCTCCGCTTTGAGTGGGCGCTATTGGCAATGCGGCGAATTGATACGAGGTGATATATCGTTCCGGGGGTAATACTGATATTTGACCTATGATTGGAAAGAAATATCAGCGGTATCGCTTAGGGTTGCTTAGGGTGAATTTAGATAAATCTTCTACTGAGATCCAAAAGTACAACCTTATAGCCATCGAAAGGATTTACTTTTCTATAAGGACGATTCTGTAATGGTGACATTAAAAAGGAATTAATATGTCAACTTCTAACAACACCTGACAGTTGTGATCCCAGAAGTGTATATCTGGCGTATTTCGGCTGCCGTACATAGACATTAGTATAGTCTTTATATAACTAGCAATATCTATACTAATTCTAGAGACCCTCTAGCCTACTAAACTACATAAAAAGAAAAAATAGTTTCTTCTTTAATCATAGTTAATAAAGATTTTACTAATTAGTAGTAAAAGTCTACTAATTAATAAAATAGAAAAATAAATCTTTGAAGATAAATATTAGATAGATACTTACGAATACTTCTACTAAATTATTACTATCTCGAATAGGCCTCCTAAAATAATAGATGAATAATATAGTTATATTTTCACTTATCCTATTAACTAGTATAGAGGAATATTGTTATGGGACGCAACGACACCCCGCAGATTACGGAAGCTAGCGTGTAGACTACGGCAAAGCCCACGATGGGCCCAAAGGTCCGGCCCAATACCCAACCTAACCTGTAACCTATAATTGGTTAGAGCTTTAGGCCTATTACTATCTATTTAGGACTATTTTTGTATAAAATCATAGTCTTGGTGTGTATAATTAAGATTAAGTGTCCAAATTAAATACTATTTTTTATATATATTCTAGTCACTAATTAACTAAATCTTTATTTAATAGCCTTACTTAGGAAATAAAGCGAAATCTTATTATAAATTAATTAAATAGTTATAGTGAATTATTGTTTATAAATTAATAGAAATACATAATAAGGGGGTTATAGTGAAGAACTAATTTAATTAAATACTTTGCTTATTTTATAGTATGATAATAGAAATATTGTGATCCCAGAAGTGTATATCTAGCGTATTTCGGCTACTATATCATAGCCGAACTTAGTGTATTTAATCTCACTCTCCCGTGATAGTAATCAAATATGCCCTTTCGCCCAAAAAATCTTGTATAGTAGTATATCTTGAACTAGAATAAACCTTCTATAGCTATTCTGGGGAGAACACCACTTACTTAAATAAGTGATATTTTCTATTCGGATCTGTTTAGGAGATAATAAGATTAGATAGAGCTTAATTTATAGTGTGGATATAATTACTTCTATTGAACTTCCCTTTATATATCCTCTTATAAAATACTATAAATTAGCTACTCTATATAAGTATTCCTAAGCTCACTAGATAGGTAATATAAAAGACCTCTTCTTTTAGACTATAGTGCTCTAATTTAGAAAGTATATTATACTATATAATATAGTTCTATAAGAAAGTGATCTATTATATAAGGAAAATATATAATTAATAGAAAGCTAGTAGGTGATTATTATCCTAGACTTAAGTTACTCTAAGGGTATCCTTCTAAAATAAGGATCTTAGTAGGCTAAGCGACCCACTACTAGACATTAGAAGTAAAATAGAAAAGAGAGAGATATAAATATTTTTATATCTTTTTTTAAATATAAATATAAATAAAATTATCCTAGATTCTTCTCTATTTCTAAATCTTATGAATATTATATTATATATAAACATACTGTAGTGGGGGAATTGTCGACAGTCAGGTGATGTAAGCCTGAGGCCTCAAATTGTATGAAACGTTATGTGCAGTGCAGAAGGCTTAGATAGAGCTTACACACATCTCTTACTTTTTCGAATCAG
>JAPDFJ010000061.1:0-56111 GCA_027569595.1 Penicillium sp. G339 | reverse complement strand
TATAGGTTTATTTAGGTAGGGGTGGATATAATCCTAGAAGTGTATATCTAGTGTATTTTAGCTACTATACTATAACTAAACTTAGTGTATTTAATCCTATTCTCCTATAATAGTAATTAAATATACCCTTTCACTCTAAAATCTTAGTATAGTATATAGCTCTCTCCTAGGTGATATCTTAGTTAATTATCTTATTAGCCACTATTAGGTTATTAACTTTGATTATTATAGAGCTAGTCTTTTATTTAGTAATAGGCCTAACTAGTAACTCTAGATATTTAATATTAGCCTATTTCCTCTAGATATATTTATTCTATTTTATAGTAGATTAGCTATTTCTAGATACTCTAGAGATAGTATTAGATTTGCTACTAGAATATTATATACTATAATACCCTAGATAGATACCTAAATAGTTATATTTCTACTAAATATAAGTAGCTAGTGTAAGAGGGGCTGGGCTGATAGCCCTGACCAGTCCTGTCTACAAACCAGGAACGGCCACTAGGGGTAGTAGGTAAAAGAGAGAGAACACCTAGAGGTTATTTAGAAGAGAAAGAGGTGTCTGAATTGCTTTCTCTATAGAGGCCAGCACTAAATACATCGCGTATACCATATCTTATATCACACCGCCATTTTGGCTATTTATATATCCCCTACTACACTAGCTATTATTATTCCTTTTATTAGTATATTAGAATAATATAACCTATAAGCGAGCCGCCACCATAAGCGAGCCGCCACCGCCCGCTAAGAGTTTCAACGCGTTCGTATTTATAGTCTTCAACCACCTACTATGCTACTAAAACGCTCTTGATTATTATAGAACTCGATTGATAAGGAGGGTAGAGTCAAACTTGCTCTATAAGCCTTTTAAAATAGCGAAATAGCCACTATTACCAAAGCTATATAGTGATTTAATATACCTTATTCAACCCTACACGACCACGCTATAGGCCTAGGGTTATGTCTAATAGCATAAACTAATAACTATAAATTAACTAAATTAGAAGAGAGCTTGTTTTATAAATAGATAGTGAGCTTAGATATATATAGAATACCCCCCTAGTATAGTATAGTGTGAGAAATAGCTAATCTACTACTAGCTAAGCGTAGTGACTCTACCCTATAGATAGTTAGTCTACACTAGATAGAAAACTACGTTAAACGTTATACTAAGCTAGTAATATATTTCTCTTAATATTATATATATAAATAGATATTATATAAGGATCTAGAGGCTATATAGGAGTAGTTTGATTAATTATGGAAGGTGTTATAAGAGTATAGTATTATTAATAATAATATATAGAATTTTGACAAGACTAGTTTCGCTATAGGGGTTATAAGTACTTTAAGAGTTATTATAAGAAGGGAGTATTATAGGAAAAAGAAGGTTCTATAGCTAGGTAACTAGGAATAGATTATAGTGATTAAATATATTAATAGGAGTAAGGCTCTACTACTAATAATTATCTTTAAAGGCAAAACCTTTAGTTAGGGCTAGTTTAGAACTATACCTAAAGACTAACGCTTTCACGTTAGTGATAATAGATAGATAATAGATACTATTAGAGTAGATTAGCTTCAAAATCACTTTATTCTATATATCAATAAGTACTTAACTAGCGCCTAGAAACTCCTTATTCTAGATAGCTATAGGAGTTATTTAACACTATAATTTAATAATATCTATAAGTAATATAAGATTATTTCTATCTATATCCTAGCGAAATCTTTATACCTACTATAACCACTAGATATTAGCTATTTCACTATTAAAATAATAATATAGCTAGTTTATTTAAACTAAACTATAGTATAGTATATACTATATTAATAAGCTTAATTTTCTAGCTATATATCCTTAGGCCTATACTACTACCTATAAATAGTTAATAATATTAAATAGTTTTATGGCTACTAGTATTATACTATATAATCTATATATAGTACTTAATTCGTTAAATATTCAGGTTTATACACTACCTCCCCCCACTAGTCAGGGTAGTGATAGTAGTTATGACTATATACTATATACACTAATTAAGCTAGTTAATATAAGTTAATAGGCTTTATTAATTAAAACACTACTATAGTAGCGCTTATATACCCTATCTAAAGTAGCTAATATTGCCCTATAGTAGCTTATAAAAGGGTGTGAATAGGCTATTTATTAGGTTATATTTATATTAGAAGAAAATAAGCGCCTACATATAGAAAATAACTACTAGAAGAAAAAATAGGTATTACCTAAATAATATATACCTTATAATAGTGGAATAGCTACTAGTGATAGCCGTGAACGTGTTCAAGCTAAGCAACGTAAGGTAGAAGCAGATAGGTTAAATAGAACAGCATCTCTATGGGTAGCTAGATCGGCCAATTAGAGGGCGCCACTAAGGCGTTCAAATTGCTGGTTTTTAGGGTATAAGCAGAATAACTGCCCTAATAATACTATGAATAGTGGTAATTAAAATATTTTGTGGTTATTGAGTTATGTATATTTTTGTGGGGTATAGTACTGCGGGCGGTGGTGGCTCGCTTGTAGGTTACGTTAGGATATTAGCTATAATAGTACAATTTATTTCTATTATAACATCCCCTAAAGGCAGCTTCCTTACTATAGTAAGCTATACTAAATATACTAGAGGTATTAATTAGTCATTCTTTACTATTATCCTACACTATTTCTCTACCTTATCTATAATTATCTAGGGGCTTAGTTCCTATAGTGCCTTATAGATATTATCACTAACCTTGATAATAATTCCCCTATCTTCCCTAAGCTTAATCTTACTAACTCTAGAGGAGAATATTATAGCTAATTAGGTACTATAGGAGAGAGGAGTAACACTATTATCCCACTATAGTTAAAAGGCTATCTAGTATAATACTACTAAGGAGAAGGAGGAGAAGAAGGAGAAGGTAGAGAATTTGATTAACGTAGTTCCCGGCCACCCTGGCCACCCAACCCCATTAAAAAAATTTAAAATCGATTATCTCAACCAGCACCCATTAATTCAGCTAAACAAAGCGATTTTTATATATATTAATCCTGTGGCCAATCTCCCTACACCCACTACACCGAGGCGGAGCCCTAGTAGCCGGTTGGTTTGCCTGAATAGGTAATTCCCCCTGCGTATGCGAATCTACTATAGTAGCTTTATCTAGAAAATTTAGCTGCTGAACTAGCTCTAGGCCCTCTTCGACGGTCAAACCCTCTTTGTAGGGTAACTGTCTAGTTGACTGATAGCGTTTCTGGCGTTTCTTCTTATTCGCTACACGTAGATTTGCGTTTTCTTCCGCTAGTAGCGTAGTGTTGTGTAGCGATATATAGTGGCCTTTGATAATCTGATCTAGCATTATTTTTGATGGGCTTAAGGGGCTATTTAACTATTGCTTTAGTAGCTCCTTAAGCATTAAAGCTTGCTTTTATAGCTAAACCACTATTCTAGGTGTTTTTGGTATGAATTAGCTAGATCTGCTACTTAGCCGGCTACTTAGTGGTAGAGGTATATATAGAGAGATATTAAACTTAGAGAGTACTCTTTCTATATTAATAGGCACTAGGCTACTAGCTACGAAGCTATTCTAAATAATAGCTAGCTATTAGAAGACCTCTAGCCGCGTATATTAGTAGTTATCTAAAAAATCGAACTTATTAATATAGTTATATCCTTAACACACAAGATCACTTATAAAGCGACTATATACACATTTAAGTACTATAAAACACCTAATATCTAGTGGTTATAGTAGATATAAAGAATAAGTAGGTATATAAAGAGGTATAATATTATTTTCTACACAAATTTGGTCGAATTACGGTGTAAGGTGGCTACTATAGCTATTAAGAATTAATAGCCGAAAACGGCCATAAATACGTGAATTCGTTAATAGGATAAAGAGCTTTTGTAGCTAACGTAGGCTAATCTTATTAGTAGTCCGCGCTATTATTTAAGACCTTAAATCACTAATCTTTAGGTAGGTTATTAAATTAACCTATAATAGCAACTTTGCCTTTAAATATTATATATAGTAGTAGCGAATAGCTATCTATGTAGATTGCTTTAATTATAGTAATCTATTCACGATTTCCTAGCTATAAGATAGATCGCCGACTATAGTATTCTGCTTATATAACTACCTTCTATGCTGAAATAAGGCCTATTATAAATCCTGTCTTATCAAAATTGTATATATCCTCTAGTTATATACTATTCTTGTCGATAATACGTTATATAGTTTTAAACCACTTTTGTAGTGATTTTGGGTTTTCGTTTAGTGCACACTAGTAGTCATAATGTCTTAAGAAGTGTGTATAAAGCTCGTTACGCCTCTAAATAAAGGCTAATAGCCAATTTTTGCCTATAGTAGCCAGAGGGTTATTACTATATATAGCTAGTAGGATATTAGCCATTTCTTGTATAGTAGCTAGCCTAGGTGCTGCTCCACGCGTATCTATAGAGAGAATCCACTTAGTAAGCGAATCCTCTTCTAATTAGGTCAATTTATGACTAGGGGGGCGTCTCTCCACGATAGAGGCTACGCCTTGAGCGTGTGTTTAGAGCGTAGCGCGTGGTATTTTATATAGCTTCGCTGCTGCGCGGATAGACAGGATACAGCCATTTTTAATATCCTTAAGGGCTAATAAGATTTTTCCCTCTTGGTTGGCCGATTTCTGCCAGGATTCAGAGCGAATTGGTGGCATAGTAGGTGTTTGAAGAAGGTGGGTAGGTTGGATGACGCGATTTTACGCAAGGTGGCCAGGGTGGCCGGGAACTACGTTAACGTAATCCACGGCCGAGCCGCTCACACAGTCGAGCCGCTCACCCCACCGAAAAACGCGTATTTACGCACACCTACATTATTCAACTACCCACCATGCCACTAGAACGCTCACAAAAATCGCGAAACTCTATTGAGCAGGAGGGCAAGATCTTATTAGCCCTCGAGGCTATCAAAAATGGCTAATTTCCGTCGATACACACGGCTACAATAGTATACGCTATCCCCCCTTCAACGCTTAGGGATCACGCTTATAGGGTGACTCTATATGTTGATAAACACCTAAATAGCCATAAATTGGCCTAGTTAGAAGAGGATATACTTGTTAAATAGATACTCTCTATAGATTCACGTGGTGTAGCGCCTAGGCCTACTACTATACAAGAAATAGCTAATATCCTTCTTGCTATATATAGAATCACCTCTCCGCCTACTATTAGTGTTAACTAGTTATTAAGTTTTGTTAAATACTATAATAAGCTTTGTATATATTTCTCGAGACGCTATAACTACCAACGCGCTCTAAACGAAAACCCAAAATCACTACGATAGTGATTTAGGACTATATAACGCGTTATTAATAAGAATAGTATATAACCGGAGGATATATACAACTTTGATAAGACTAGCTTCGTAATAGGTCTTATATCTTTATAGAAGGTAGTTACCTAAGCAGAATACTATAGTCAGCGGTCTATCCTATAGCTAGGAAATCGTGAATAGGTTACTATGATCAAAGTAATCTACGTAGATAGCTATTCGCTACCGCTATATATAATATTTAAAGGTAAAGTTACTATCGCGGATTGGTTTGATAACCTACCTAAAGATTAGCGAATTAAGGTCTTAAATAATGGCTAGACTACTAATGAGATTGGCCTATATTGGCTATAAAAGCTCTTTATCCTATTAACAAATTCACATATTTGTGGCCGTTTTCAGCTATTAATTCTTGATGGCTATAGTAGCCACCTTATACCCTAATTTAACTAAATTTATGTAGAAAACGATATTATACCTCTTTATATACCTACTTATTCTTTATATCTACTATAATCGCTTGATATTAGATACTTTTTAGTGCTTAAAAATATATATAGTCGCTTTATAAGCGATCTTGTGTGTAGAGGATATAACTATATTAATAAGTTTGATTTCTTAGATAACTACTAATATATACGGCTAAAGGTCTTCTAATAGCTAGCTATTATTTAGAATAGCTTCGTAGCTAGTGGCCTAGTGCCTATTAATATAGGAAGAGTGCTCTTAAAGCTTAATATCTCTCTATACACCCTATCACCACTAAGTAGCCGGCTAAGTAGTAGATCTAGCTAATTCACACTAAAAACACCTAGGACTATCATTTAGCTACAAAGGCAAGCTTTAATACTTAAAGAGCTACTAAAGCAACGGTCAAATAGCCCTCTAAGCCCGTCAAAAACAATATTAGATCAGATTATCAAAGGCCACTATATATCGCTACACAACACTACACTACTAGCGGAAGAAAACACAAATCTACATATAGCAAATAAGAAGAAACGCCAGAAACGCAATCGATCAACTAGGCAGTTACCCTACGAAGAGGGTCTAACAGTTAAAGAGGGTATATAGCTAATTCAGCAGCTGAATTCGCTGGTTGAAGCTACTACGGTAGAATCGTATACGTAGGGCGAATTGCCTATTCAGGCAAACTAGCTAGCTACTAGGGCTCCGCCTAGGTGTAGTGGGTGTAGGGAGATTAGCCACAAGATCAATTCATATAAAAATCGCTATATTAATTGAATTAATAGGTGTTGGTTGAGATAATCGATCTTGAATTTTTCTAATAGGGTTGCGTGAGCGGCTCAACCGTGTGAGCGGCTCGGCTGTGGATTACGTTATGGATTTGATCTTACTAATCTAGTTACTAATCCCCTTAGTAATAGTAGTAATCTTATTAATAGCCTATTATATCTTAAGTATTATAATATTATTATTTAGAGTATATTATATATTATATATTATAAGAGGGAAACACCGTCCACGTAAGCAGACAGGTCAAAGAGGAAGAGAGAGATACAAAACCACCACCTAGTTATATAGGCATGGGAGGTAAAGGGTATAAAGAAACAAAGGAAAATAAACTAAGACCGTAAGGCCTTGAAGCCTAAGTAACTAAGTCTGATTCGAAAATAAGAGATATATAAGATTATTGTTCTATCTAGTCTTCTACACTAACGTAATCCACATGCGAGCTAGACACACAAGCGAGCTGGACGGCTACCCCACCCAACGTAGATATATATATATATATTTCAACAACCACCAATAATATTAGTTTGCACTATTTATAGTAATATTAGGGTATCTATTCCGATAATACCCTATATTCCGGCATTGACCATAGCGCCTGGATAGCCTCTAATTGGCCGATTCACTAACCTATAGAGGTGCTATATTGACTATTATATTAGCTTCTATTACTTGTAATTTAATTTGTAGCTACACCTACGCCTCCTCCGTAGTTATTCCACCCTTGTAAGCTATTCTTTTATTAGGTAATACCTATTTTCGCTTCTAATAGGCGTTTTTAGTATATAGGCGCTTATTTTCAGTATATAATAATATAGCTAAATAAATTACCTACTTAGCGCCCTTGACTAGCTACTATAGCTACTAGGTAAGGTTATCTAGAGGTGTATATAAGCGTTACTATAGTAGTGTTTTGATTAAGGATACCTAGCGCTAAATATTAACTAGCTAGTATAGTATATAAGGCATAAATTTATGGCTACTTATACTACCTCTTAATAGTGGCGGAGTAGATATATAAAGCTAAATATTAAGCTTATTAAGCACTCGCTATAGAGAATAGGGTATAAGCCCTACACTAGTGAAGCTACTAGCAATAACTATTAGCTTATACACCTCTATATATACCTAAGGATAGTAGGATAGAAAGTTAAGCTTATTAATATAAGTGACACTATACTAGATCTTTATTTAGATATACTAGCTATATAATTATTTAATAACTATAAAGTAGCTAATATTAAGAGGCTAAAGTAGATAAGATAAGTTTGTAGATATATAGATTAGAATAATCTAGTTTTGCTAGCAAAGATTATTAAATTAAGGTATTAAATAGCTCCTATAGCTATCTATCACTAGTATTATCTAGGCGCTATACTAATAGTTTATAGTATATAGAATAAAGTATTATTTAAGCCAATCCCGCCTAATTTAATCTATAGTCTAACCATTACCACTGACCTCAAAGCGCCAGTTTTCTAGAATAGTAGAAAACCAGGCTTGGTTATATATTTTCCCTTTAAAGATGATAGTTGGTGGTAGAGTATCTAATCGATTAATACACTTAATTACTATAACCCACTCTTGATTACTAGGTTGTAGGAGCTTACGTTTCCTATAATATTCTCTACTAGTGATAACCTTTGAAGTGCTTGTGAGCCCTATTGTGAAGCTAGTTTTATCAAAATTGTAGATATTATTATTATAAACGCTATACTTAGCAATTATTAGATTATAATAATTAAACCACTCCTATATAAGCTTTGGATTCTTATATAGGGCACGTTAATAGGAATATTAGCGTAAGAAATAAGTTTTTAGGCTAGTAGTGCGTTTCACAAAGTTATATACCTAGTTAACACTGACTAACTATAGTACCCGATCACCACACTTAGATAGTAGAATATTAGCCATTTCTCAGACTATATCATAGCGAGGAGCTATTCCACACTTATCTATAGATAGTATCTATTTATAAAGCGATTCTTCTTCTAATTTAGTCAATTTATGGCTATTAGCGCGTGTAATTAGCCGATAAACTACGCCCTTAACCCGGGTATATAGCGTTATATATGGTATATCAAATCAACGCGCTACTTCACGAAGAGATAGAATTTCATTATTTTCCAACGCTTTTATAGCAAGTTGGATTCGGCCTTCCTGTTCTATCAAGTTTTGACGCGATTGAGTACGAACTGGTGGCATGGTGGATAGTTGAATAAGGGGGGTAGGAAAACGCGGTCGCGTTTTGGTAGGGCCGTCCAGCTCGCTTGTGTGTCTAGCTCGCATGTGGATTACGTTATATGTAATATTTTATTTTATATAATTAAGGCCTTAGGCTTATATCACCTAATAGTTGACAAATCCCCCACTATAATACAAATTAATTAACGCTCTAGATAAAAAAGATTATAGTATAATTAGGGAGATAATTATATTCCTAGCTAGTTATATATTCTAGTATCTTGTGAGTACTTTTAGTGATCTCTTTTATTAGTAGTTATTTATTCTATTATTTATTCTATTTATTATTCTATTATTTATTCTATTTATTATTCTATATATTGAAGACTTATTATATATTCCATAGTGAGGTAAATTTTGAAGTTATAATCCCTTTTCCTAGTAAAAGAGGTATTATATTTACGCTATTTATAATTACAACTATTATAGACCAATAAATTAGACTAAAATAAAGCGCTTAGAGTAATAGATTAGATAAACTTATTAAGAGTCCTATAGGGCCCCTGGTTGTTGAGTTATTATAAGAATTTAATTTCGCTAAGAGATAGTTATTTGATTTTTGGAGAGTTTATAATATTTTATAAAGAAATATAAAAGGAAATTTAATAGAAGTAATTATATCTATATTATATATTAAGCTCTATCTAACCTTATTATTACCTAAATAGATCTAAATAGAAGAGATTATTTATTAAGTAAATAATATTCTCAGTAGAATAGCTATAGAAAGCTTATTCTAGTTTAAGATATACTACTATATAATATTTTTAGAATAAAAAAATATATCTAATTACTATTATAGAAGAGTAAGGTTAAATATACTCTAGTTGGCTATAATATATTAGCTGAAATACGCTAAATATACACTTCTAGGATTATACTACGAAAGATCTCTATCCTTATATTTTTAAGATAATCTACTATTTATATAATAAGATTTTTTAAAAAACCTTTATTATTAGTATACTAATAGAAAATATATATACCTAATAGTAAGTTCCTATAGCTATTTTAGTTAGGATTTATAGCTAACTCTTATTTATATAGTTTCTAGGAATATTATATAGTAAAATCTATATATTTTATACTATTATTAACTAGGTATTGAATATATAAGCTAGTATTATTCTAGAGTTACTATTCTCTAGTAATATTATCTCTAGTCTAGTACTAATTATCTAGGGAATAGAAAGATAGAGAGCTATAGTTAAAGAATCTAGTAAATATATAATTATTTTTAAAAATCTTATTAAATTATATATAAAATGGTTTTGTTTTAGTTTTATTAAAATAGATAATAAAGATTATATCTCTTAATTAGAGTATAAATATTAGATATATTATTAGGAAATAGTTTATTTTAAATATTTAGTATTATTATATAGTAGTATTCCTATAGCCTAGATAGTAAGTATTTTTACTCTCTATATTAGACCTTATAATTAAAGATACTATATCTAGTATACTACAATTTAGAATATATTTATAAAGATTATATAGATAGTAATAAAAGATTCTAGTACTACTAAGGATTTATATAATATAATTTAAGATGTCTAGATTTATTTTAATAGTAATATAGTTATATAATATATACTTTTATTCTATATTTTAGTTCTTATCTTTTTCTTAGAGACTATTATTTTTAGTAATTTAGCTATTTTTAAAAATTCTTATAGTTCTTTATCTTTTTAGCTTTATTCTAGAAATAGATAATTAACCTTTTAGTATTTATATATTTTTCTAGAATCTATTAGTTATATTTAGATAATTAGTTTTTCTATTTAACTAAGAAATAGTTTTTATTTTTATTTTTAGGTATATTATAAATTTCTTTTTATTTATAAATCTTTTTAACTTCTAGTTATAATAATAGTATAATCTTGTTTTTTAGATTTAACTATAGTTTGAAAAATTAGATAGAAAATATATTATATAGCTAAAAATATTAGTTTAGTAAAAATAATCTATAGATCTAGCACTCTATTATTTCTTTAATCTTAAAAAATATGATAAAATAGAGAGTAAGCTTCTAATACTAGTTTTCTTTTAGTTTAAGATTTATAATTAATAATTCTATAAAGTTATTTTTAATAAACTAAATAAAGATATATTTTTTATTATAGTATTTAGTGTAGCTTTATTATATATTTTATTAGAATCTTATAGATTTTTTATATAAAATTTTTAATAGTTTAGCTCTATTAATAGTAATAGAGGTCTTTTTAATAATTATAGTATCTATAGTTTATAGCTAGAAATTAGATAAATAGCTTTTAAAAGTCTTAAAAGAAATAGTTTTAATTAAAGAATTAATAGTATTATTATAGATAAAGTAAACTATTTTTAGAAAACTAGTCTTTAATTTATTTATCTAGATAAAAATAATAAAAATATCTCTCTAAGATTTAATTAATTTATTCTATTTAACTATTAGTTTAGAAATAGAATATAGTTAATAAATATATTTTAATATTTATAATATAATATAGCTTTAACTAAAATTAATTTATAAAATAGATCTATATTCTAGTTTAATTTCTTATAGAAAATCTTTATAAGCTTTATAGCTATAACTATTATAGAAATAGGGTTTTAAATATATTATTTAGTAAATTAGTTAATAAAAATAAAAATAATATTAATCTATCCTTTATTTTTAATAATAGATAGGATTCTAGTAATAAAATCTATAGATATCTCTTACTAGAGCCTTTTTAGTATTAGTAATAACTATAATTTATTATAAAGCTAATACTAAGATATAGCTATTCTAAGATAGATTTAATAGATAAAGATATATTCTTAGATATCTTAGTCTATATTTAGCCAGTAATTTCTTTTTTAAGAACTAAAATATTTAGATTTTTTTTAAAAAAAAAATCTAGCTAAAAGAGTATGATAATAAATATTAAAAATTTATTTCAAAGATTTTTTATATATAGATTATAAAATTTTTCTCTAAAATATATAAACTTTTTTATAAAATCTAATTTTTAGTCTATTTATTTTAGAAAATTAAATTTCTTTATTTAATTCTATAATAGAGAGATCATTATCCTATAATCTTTTAAAGTAATTATATAAATTAGAGAACACTTATTTATTTTTTGTAGCTTTTTCTATATTAATAGTCTAGATAATTATTTTTTAGAGAAATAAATAGGAATAATCTAATTCTAACTAGATAGTCTAATCTTCTAATTTAGTAATTATAGCTTTAATATTTATATCATTAGTATAGAATTTAGTTTCTATTTAAGATTCTAATTAAAAACTAGTTTATTTAATTTCCTCTAATAATATCTATAAGATATTTATAATTTTATTATATAGTAATTTTAAAAATTCAGTCTCTAGAATTTATTCTAATTAATTATTTTTAATAATTAATTATAAAATTAACAAATATTTACTATTATTTAGTTTATTTACTATTTAGCTATAAACTTTTTATTAAAATTATAGATTTATATAAATAGTAAAAACTTTAATTAAAAATTAATATATTTTAAAATATTATCTCTAATATTTAAAGAAATATATAGTAGTAATATTTCTTAGTCTAAAATTAAATAGTTTAGTTCTATACTAGAGAAAATTTTTAAATAGAATATATAGAGTAAAGAGCAATATATACTAGAATTATTGGATTATAATAAAATACTAATTATATCTTTTTGTAAAATATTAGTTATAAATATAATTTAGTAATCTAGATTAAAATATTATCTAGTTTTTTTCTTATTTATCTATGTTTAGTAAAAACAAAAGATAAAATAATTAATAAATAATATTAGATAAACTATTAGTAAAAATTATAGAATCTTAGAAAATCCTATATAAGAATATTATTAATTTACTAGAAATCTATTAAAATACTATTAGTTCCTAAAATAAATCTTAAAATTTTTAATTTTATACTAGTAGAAAATATAATTTAATAATTTTATATATAGTCTAGTAATCTATATTTTATATATAAGTTATAATTATAAAAAAATATTAGAATATTATTAAAATAAATAATATAGATAATATAAATATAGTTTTAAAAAATAATAGAGATATTAGTTAGTCTAAAAAATATAACTATATATTTAAAATAGTTATATTAGACATAAGAAATAATTTTTTATTCATTATTTTGTTAGATATAGATTCAATAATATATATCTATAATATTAATTTTTAAGAAATATCATATATTTTATAGTTAATTAAAGATTCTAGAAATAAAAGATAATAGATAATAGTTTTGTATAATACTAACAAAAATTCATAAAAATTAAATTCATCTTAATATATTTTTATTAGGATATTATTATAGAATTACAACATTTTTTAAAAAAAAGATATATAGGGCTATATAGTAATATTTTATTCTTTTAGAGTTTAATAGTATAATTAGTATTTTTTTTAGTAATAAAATATAAATACTTTTAGTATTAAATTATATTTTTAAATTGTTAGAGCTTAAAAAAAATACTATTTAAGGATTAATCAATATATAAATAGTTTTATTTTTAATACAAATTAGTTTTTCTTAGATATATAGGTAATAGTAAATATATAAAATTTAGTTCTATATTTCTTTGTAAAATAATAATAAAAAAAGTCTCTAATATATATTTTTTAAATCTTAAATTACTATTTCTAGTTACTAGTAAATAGATATATTAGATATATTTTCAATGTATTTATAGATAAAATAATAGAAATATTATTAATTTAAAAATAATAGTTAATAATAATATAGAGATGATAGAAATAGCATATTCGTTTTTATAAATTAGTAATAATAACTAATATATTATAGATACTATAAAAAGAAATTTATATTTTAGTTTAAAAATTAAGAAATAGTAGTACTAATATTTCTAGTAGTTTAAATTTTAAAGTATCTATAAATGGGTAAGTAATTATATTAATTTTAGTATATATATTGAAATCTATATATATTTTAAGATATTCTTATATATATATAGAAGATTAACGTTAAATAGTTATTCCTGTTATTAGATGTGAAATCTATAGTATAGAAAAAGATATAATTTTAAAATACTTCTCTAGTTAGTAGAAATTAACTAGATAATAATAATTATATAATTGGTTTAATATTGTTTTATTTCTAGTTATTCCATATTAATTTTATATCTCTAAATTAGATTAGTTTATTTAAAGAGAGACTAATATTTATTTATTTTTTTAATAATTTATTCTTTTATTATAGATAATAAAATATAATTTTTAATAAAGATCTAGAGTTTATTCTATAATCTCATAAAATAGTCTAGATTATTAATATTATTAGATTTTTTTTAGAGTATTATTTTAAGATTTTAGAGATCAGAATAGAATTTAAATAGAGATTATGAATATTATTATTTTATTTTAAAAATAAATTAGGCTATATCCAATGATATAGTTAATATATTTACTAGTAGACTTTTAGCCTATTATTTAAATTAATTCTAGTTATTCTATAATTTATATTGATTTTTAGTATTCTATATTCTAAGATGCTTAAACTACAAGATTTAATATTTATTAGTAAAATAGAAATTACTATATTAATTTTTATAGAGTTATATATAAATATTATATAAATTAGTATAACTAAAATTTTTTAAATATATTACTAAATTAAGTACTAATATAGCTTCTATAGCTATCTATAATAAATAGTTACTATTTTCTAGTTATATAATTTTAAGTCACTAATCACTTAGAATAAGAGAATACTATTTCTAGTTAAATTTACTTTACCTTAAATATAATAGTAGATAGCAGTGTTTACCTATTACTATTAATTATTTTGATTATAGTATTAAGTATATATAACTAGATAAAAAGTGCTTATAAGGCCTATTATAAATCTAGTCTTATCAAAGTTGTGGATATCCTCTATAAGAATTCTATATTAAAGAATAACCTACTATATATAATTAAACCAATTTTGAGTATTCACTAGATTCTTATATAAAATATACTTATAGTTATATTAGTAGAAAAAATATCTAGTAAGATGTAGTGATTATTATATAAAATTATATATCTATTTATATTAACTAAGGAGGATATTCACTATACTATATTATACTAAAATACTATTCTATATATATCTATAGAGAGGATCTATTTCCGAAGTGATTAATTCTAACTAGATTAATTTATGATTATTAGTATATATAGTAGAACAAAGAGATTAGTTAGTAATTCGGTATTATAGGGTAATACTACTACTACTACTAATAATAATAATTTTATTTATAGAACTATTAGGGTTATAATAAGGCCTGATTTACTAGTAGGACATTATAAAATAGCTAGAATAACTATATTATACATAGGATAGAGAGTAGGGCTAATTATAGAATAAATAGGTTAAACCTATAAATAGTGTAAATACTATAGCTTCCTCTATATACTAAACTTAGTTTCCTTTCACCTATTATACTTCTCTATACCCTATTAATATATCTAGTTATTTAGTCTACTTCTCTAAACCTACCTATACTTACTATATTTCTAATACTAGTAGGAAGATAGATAAAGAAAAGGTATAGAATAAATCTAATATATACTAGGGCTCCTAGTTAATATAGCGCCTAATCCTGTCCTCTATTATTAAGTATTATAAATATCCTACTATAGATAAAGCCTAGTAAAAAGAGGTTATATAGTAGAGTTTTAGGCCTATAAAAGAACTCTAAGAAGAGTGTCTTAAGCCCTATCTAGGGCCTAGAAATAGCTAGTAGATTATATAGGGCTAGTCTATATAGTAGTAAATAGTATATAGTGAAACTAGTCTAGAAGGTAAATTATTAGTATAAAAAAAGATAATTTACATATAGGCTCTAGCTTAGTTAGCTAGTCACCTAAAAAAATATAAATAGATAAGGCTATAAGTCTCTATATAAGAGAAAAAAAAATAGATAGATTAGGAGTATATAGTTTATATCTATCTAGCAATATTTATAAAGATAGTAATCTAATAGGTACTAGTTAGTAATACTATATTCTAGTATAGCTACTATACTCTTTTTATACTATATTATAAGTATAGTAAGATATACTAATAGAATAAATTTACTAGATTATATCTACTTAGAGATCTCTATAGTATCTTATATAGAGTAAATATTTCTTTTATAGATTTAGAAAGTAAATACTTAATATATAATCTATAGATAGATGAAATCTATTTTTTTCTGCTCTATAGAAATAGTTTTATATAGTATTTTGCATAGATAACTATTATTAAAAATAATATTCTAGCTAGATATATTACTAGTAGACTTAGTAGAGTTCTATATAAGTATATAAGTATATTTATTATCTATAATATCCTAATAGCTAGGAAGCCTAGAGATAGTCTCGAAATATAGGTATTTCATAAAAGATATACTATCTAGAGGTATATCTAGGATTCTAAATTATCTAGATAATAGCTTAGCTATCTATAAAAATAGTAGTAAATAGTGAAACTAGACCTAGTCTTTAATATATTATTTCCTTAGCTAGTAAGATAAATATAAATTTAATTTTATAGAGCTTAATAATATAGATAGAGTTAGATAGTTTTAATACTATAGTAGACTTTTCTATAGTTATTAATATAGCTATATCAACTCCTATTTTCTTCTTATTTCTACTATATATATAATTACTATACTTATTTCTAGTACTATCTATAGAATAGTATTTATATTTAGTTATAGCTATTTTATAGATAGAATAAATATTTCTAGTAACTACTACTATAGAGATATAGTAAAAGACTAAATTAGTTTAAGATTATAGTTATTTATATCTCTCTAGAAAAGGTATTATTTTAAGATAGAAGAGAGACGACATTATAGCTATATTAGTAGTAGTAGAATAGATCTAAGACCAAGTCCCTATAGTATATACTAATATTTTAAAGGTATATCTAGTAATAGTATAACTAAGAGAGTATATATAGAAATAGATATAAATAAACTTTATTAGTCTCTAAATATTGATTAGTATAGATAGAATATAGAGAAAAATTTATAATATAGAATCTAATATTATCTAGAAAATATCTATAATATAGTATAGAGTCTATTTTATCTTTAGTCTTCTTTATCTAGTATATTTCTTTTATATATAATATAGAGTATCTAAAACTAATTTATAGAACTATATATAGTAAAGATTAAATATAATAATACTCTATACTATACTAATAATAAAGCTAAAAATAGCTATAAGTATTATTATCTATCTATCGTAGTACTAGAGATAGTCTTTAGCTATAAGACTTTTATTAAATATTATTTTTTGATAGTAGAGTAAGATTACTAACTTAGCTTCTATCTCTTAGATTATTACTAATTCTACGAGAGTAAAGGAGCTAGATAGATCTAGGCCTAGTAGATCAAAAATACTAGTTTTTTCTACTAGAAATAGATTAGGCTATATTTATTTAGAGAGAAGATAGAAACTATATAGTTTATCTGGATATTTACTATATTATATAGATATGCTATTATATAGCTATTCTAAGAGATAGTAATTTATAGAGATAGATAGACTCTATATAAGAATATAAATAATATTAATATATCTAGTAACTAGTATATAGCTAGAAGCTATAGTATAGATTTTATTAACTAGATCTAAGTTATAAAATAGAAAGAGAATTAGTAATAGAAAGAAGTCTTAGAAAATATCTATAGTAACTATTTTACTAGAGAAGTAGCCTTCTAATATTACTAAAAAGATTCAACAATTAGAGAGAAAGCTAAGAATCTATTATTAAAGATATTATTTCAAAAATAAATTATCTAGTTTCTAGTTTTCTATCTTTTATAGATAGTTTTAAGAAAGAGATAAATTATATAGTTATAAAAATAGCTAGCTTGGCCACTAATACAAATTTCTAGTAAAAGGTTAAAGATTTTAGTAAGATATAAGAGATATATTATAACCACTAATTCTAGTACCTTCACTAGGGTCTCTAGTAGACTAATAGAGCTCTAGATCTTTAGGTTACTATAGTCTAGTTTATCTAGTTTATAGATTGTTACTGTTAGTGACTATTAGAAGGTCTTTAGGTAGTATCTAAGATATAGATAGGTATTAAAGATAGATATAAGATAGAGTAGTAGAACTAGAAGACTATTTAGTAATCTGGTAGATCTAGAGATATTAATAGCTTAATATATTCAATTATATATTTAATCTTTTAGTAAGATTAGGTATAGCTAGTAGCTATAGATAGTAGAAGCTATCTAGATTATCTGAATTATCTAATAGTATAGAGAGGAAAAGTATTATTTAAGATAGTATATCTTTTTCTCTATAGTAGTATACTCCTATATAGCCTCTCTCTCTATAGTATAGAGTACTAGGGTAGAGAATAAGCTAGAGATATTATTTATTAAACTATCTTAGCTAGTGTCTAGAAACTATCTAGAGAAATAGTACTTTTTTAAATATATTTATACTAGATATACTAGCTAGTCTTCTTACTCTTCTATCTAAGTATTAGAGCTAGTAGAGTTTTTTATAGTATTTATTGGAATATATCTACTAGTAGAATTATTAGATATACTTTGCTATATAGATATAAGTTAGGAAAGAGTCTTAAGGGAGGATCATTATAATAGGGTTAGTGTCTTCAGAGATTATAAGAATAGTTTTAAAAATATATTAAATTACCATATATTATAATATATTTAGTTATATCTAGTAATAGAAAAGTCTAGTCCTTAGAGTATATTTATAGCGTCTTTGTCTATATCTAAGACTATAGTATACTATTCTATTTATTTAGTTATTTATGTAGCTACTATACTAATATCTACTTTAGTGATAATTAGTATATAATCTAAGTCTACCTAGTGATTATATAGCCCTAGTAGATTGTAATCCTATCCTATATATATATATATAGTAGCGTTAACGTATTTTATATATCTAAGTAGTATTTAGAATTTAGAGTATATAGTCTCTAATTAGCTTATATTTAGTGATTAGAAGTAGTAGATAATACCTAGTACTCTATCAAAACTTAGGGTTCTAGACTATTATCTTACTCTTATAGTATATCTTACATACTTGTAGTCTTATATAGCTAGCTTACGAAATAGATATTTTATACTAGTATTTATAGATTTATAGTGATTTATCTATTGAATTTAGAGTTTATAGACTATATAACTATATATAGTTAGTGACTAAGTTAGGTAATTTCTATATAGGTCTTAGATATATACAGATTATAATTATAACTTTATACAGAAGACGATAGCACCTAAGATTAATAGGGCTAAGGTTTTATAGGCTAAGCTAACATACTATATACTAGTGTACCATATAGACCTAAGCTCTCTCTATATATTCGTGAGTATATATATAAGCTAAAATAATCTATAAAATAGAGTGTGGAGTGTTATTTAAAAATATACTTTCCCTGACATCCCTCTCTTAACTATCCAATATACCCTTTGCTAGAAAGTAAAACGCTAATATAGGATATCTATTCCTTATTCTAGTGTCCCCTAGAAGCTTACTACTAAGGATTAAGACTATTTATATAACGCTATCTAAAATAATCTTTATATTATCTATAAAGATCTACTTGCTAAGGTAGATTATAAGATTAAAGTAAACTTAATCCAGTGACTAATATATAAAATAGGCCTTTAAAAGTAGTAGAAGCTTAATTAATCTTATCTTATATCTATTTATACTACTAAATATCTTACTATCTATTATTATTTTATATCTAAGGATTAAAAAAGAGCATTTTGGTGTTATTTTTTCGATACTTTATAAAAAGCTAGCCTTATTCCTCTATATAGAGGCCCTAATATAATATACAAGGGTATTACTAAGGAGGTTATCTATAATCTCTATTATAATATTCTATCTACCTTACCTATAATATACATAAGGATACTATTTTCTAGTATAATAAATACACCTATACACACTATATATATTATCTAAGGTCTTCTACATAAGATAAATATAACTATTATAGATCAGCCTCCGTATCTACCTAATCTTAACCTAATTAAAAACCTTTAGGCGCTATTAAAAGCTAATATATTAAAGCTTAGGCCTAAGCTACGTGAGATACTTAATAATAAGGAGATATACGTAGAGCTAGTGGATATAGCGTAGACTATATAGAAGAACTTAATAATTAAATACTTTATTAATCTAGCTAAGACTATACCCCAATATATAGAGGAGGTTATTCTATATAAAGAATAGTATACTAGTTATTAGGTGGTTGTGTATGAGAATATATATTTTGAAGTTCTACCGGCAGAAAAAAAATGGGCCTAGGCTCTCTGAAGTACTAGGGTGTGAATATTTATAAGACATGACTACAGGCTAGATATATTAGGAACTATTACTAGTTATACTCAAAAGGGTAGCTCTAGACACTTAATAGTAAATTTATATTATAGGATCAAGTATATAGGGTTCTTAATAGAGCTATTAGTGATTTTTATCCCTAACTAACACTTAAAATATATATAGAAGAATAATATAGTAAGTCCTATTATATAGAATATTAAATATATTAAGGTTATATAAGATAATAATTAGCTCTCCTATCTATATAAGATAGAGTAGGATGAGATAAAATTATTATATAGGCTTAGAATTATATCTAGATAGTAAATCTAGGTTATTTAGGGTGGTATATACATTAGCTATGATATAGATATTCATAAGGAAGCTAGCCTCAATATTATCTATAGTCTTAATAATATTAGGTAACTTGACTTAGCTATAGTCTATATGGTTATAGGATATAGTTTAAAAGAAATTAACTACAGACTAGTTATATAGAGTACCTAAGTCTAAATATATATTTATTATAAAATATAGATAGAGATATATAAGATGTAACTAAATATTTAAATATAGTATTAAGATCTAGATTATAGTAATATAGTTTTCTCTCTATACCATAGGAAGAATTTACTATAAGTCACTCTCTAGTATAATAGGAACCCTTCTAAATAGACTATTACTATATAGTATATTATAATAGAGATTAATAGATTCCTATCTACTATATTAAAATACTCTTTATATATTACAGTTATTTTATTCTAGATGATTAGAGATATATCTAATATAATTTAGCTAGTTAAACACTATATATAATATTACTAGAATATCTAGGGTTATATTTAGACACTAATAAAAGACTAAAATATTGATAGATAGTATAACTATACAGTAGATATAAAGAAGTCATTTTAGTAGAGATAATATAGATAATAATCTTTTTTTAGATACAAAGATAAATATATAATATATAGTAGATAAATATCTTATCTATATTACTAGCACTATATAGATAGAACTAGATATTAGTTAGATTATTATATATAATAGCTAGAATTATATTGTAGATAATATACTAATTAGGATAGAACTGTATCTAGAGAAAAACTATATTTTTTATCTTATTATACGAAAAATAGTATACTAAAACTAGTAGAGTCCCTATTTAAATTAAATATCTATGATTTTATAAATAATATAAGCCTATTTAGACTTGCATTTAAATAAACTATATATAATATAGATATCTTTAAATATTTTATATATAGTATTAGCTATTAGTTAAATTCCTATTATATCCTCTAGATCTTTACTATTTTATACTATAAGATAAATCTAAATATATACTAATAAATAAAATTATATCTATCTAGATTCTGAGAATAGTATATAAAAAATACCAATAAAAATAATATCTAGTTATATATCTATCTCTATCTCTAAGCCTTTATTAGATATTAAGTTAGAATTATAAGATATAGGATATTTATTTTTATATTATATTACTAATACTAGTATACTAATAGTAGGAGATTGTTTATATTAAACTAAAATAGACACTATACTATGTTAGTAAAACCTAGAAAATAATTATTAATAAACTATTCAATCTTATCTATTTTAAACTCTATAGTACTGTATTTAATATTTTTATGAACAATTATAAATATATTTAATAATCTTAATTATAGAGTATATCTTAATATTTATATAGGTCTAATATTTCTAGGTAAATAAGGATTATATAGTATAATCTATTTATTACCAATAATTATCTTAATACTTATCTTAGAATAATAATACCAAATCTCTTTTACAGCTAATTAATAGTATTATAGATAATAATTAGTATCTATAATAGTTAATTAATAGTATTCTTTTAGGAAATATTTTCTATAGATATATTTACTATTTCTTTTCTCTATATAAGATATATATAGATTATAATTATAATATAAAAGATAGACAAGACTATCTTAAATAGGCGCTAGCTATTCTCGTTATAATTAGGGTTAGAGATCTCTATAGAGATAATTTAATTAGCTATCTCTAGCATATTAGAAAGATAGTCTTTATCTGTCTAGATTAGAATATAGGTATAAGATATACTATATTTCTAGTACTTCAAAATATATAGATATTGGTAATATATAGCCTAAAGTTTATTAAAGCTTTAAGCATTATATTAATATAAGTAACTAATCCTAGGTAAATATACTAGATCTATAAAAGATACTAAAGTAATTAGTTAAAAACTCTCTTTCAATCTTCTTCTAATAGAGGCAATAAAGAAATATAACTTTCTAAAATAGTATAGAGTTATAGTAGTATTACTTAGTAACATATAGTAAATACTTCTTTAATAGAAGAAAAGAGAATGATGTTTTTACTAATATCTAAAGAACTAATATTCCTACTAAAAATATAGTAGATAGTAGAATATTTATTAGTATATCAAATAGGCTAGTCAAAATAATAGTACTCTAAATTCTTAAAATTATTAGTAATAAATATATATACTAATCACTACTAGAAGAGAATCCTACTATAGAAGAGAATACTTTTTCTATAATATTAGTATTTTTTCTATATTTTTTTCTCTTTATTAAGTCTATAAATATCTAATATTACTAATACCCTAAACTATCTTCAGAGTAGAATAGAGGATGTACTAAGGGTAGATAAAGCCTATTCTTAAAATAGATACAGATCAGAAACTTAATAATTTTCTTTTAAACCTCTAGAGGTAAATTATCTAGTAATAGTAATATTAGATAAAAGGCCTTATTAGTAAATATGATAGTATTCCTATAATAAATGCACTCTAGAGTATTAATAGTTATAGATAGTCTACTTTCTATATTAGATACTTTACTACTATAAAACTTATAAGATATAGTTAGATAGCTATATAGATATAAAGATATAGCTAAATATTATAGTAACTACTATTTATCTATTTATTAGCTATATTAGATATAGAGATAGCTAGTTTAGTATTAGTAGTAGATATATTATACTAATTATATCCTAGTTATTCTAAACTATCTTTAGCTAAGAGAGTAGGCTTAGAGTTTAGGATTATATTAAACTTAAGCTTCCTAAATAGTATTAGATTAGAGAGAGTATAACTATATAAAAGATAGTATCTATCTATCTAAAAACCCTATTATATAGTATACTGTCAGCTATAGTTAGAAGATCTAGGAAGCTTTTAACCTATTTACCCTATTCACTACTAATTAATATATAGGCTATAGCTAAGTTAAGTTAATAGATATATCTATAGAATATCTTAGCCGAGTAAGAGTTAGTAGTAGACTAATAATATATAATCTAAGATAGATTAGGTAAAAGATATTAAGAGATACTACTATACTTATAGTCTAATATCTAGAAAGCCTAGTTAGTTATAGTTGAGTAGATCCTAGATAATTAGTATAATATACTATAGTAGGAATATTTAATCGCTATAGTATTAAGGCCTAGATAACTCTATTTAGCTGGAAAAGGCTTCTAGCTAAAAGATACTAGATAGTATAGTAGATAATAATAAAAAGATAAGTAGCACCAAAGATAAAAACTAGATAGAATATTCGTAAAGAAATACCTTAATAGGTTAGTAATAAACTAACTTTTTTTTAAAAAAGTAAGACGGCTAGGAAGGGATCTATATCACTAGAGGTTTAGGTAAGACTCAAGGCTCTAAACTGAAATTTAAGGAGCGTATCATAGAGAGGTAGATTATTTAGCTAGATTATTCTGCTAGATATAGAGAAAGTATATTTATAGTAGAAGGATACTAGCTAAATATGAGTAAAAGAAAAATAGTAGTATAGTTTTAGAGATTAATAAAAGAGGGTGTATATAGAGACTTTATACTAATCCTAGTATTAAATAATAAGCTAACTATGTAAGATCTTAATTTCTACTTCTTTATAGATATATATTATTCTATCTATAACTCTATAAGAATTAATATTAGTATTTTTTATCTTTCTAATAAATATTAAACTTTATTATAATTATCTTAGACTTTAAGATTCTAAGAATAAAAATAAACTATAGAATAACTAAAATTAATTTAAATAGTAGACTAGAATCCTAATAGTAAATAAAATAGCTATATAGTTAACTATAGCCTAATTTATCCTTAAAATAAGATAGTAATATTCTTAATTTCTATCTAAATTCTATTTCCATCTCTAACGCCTTAAATAATATTATTTTAAGAAATCTAATATTATTAGTACTCTAAACTATATAATTAGATTATAAAATAAATTCTAGATCTTTATTAAAAGCTATATTCTACTTTCTATAATAAAAGAATAAATTATAAAAAAAGATAAATCATTATTAGCTTTTTGTTAAATAAACTAAACTAATTCTGATAATAAAATAAAGTTAAACTATAGTAATAATTTAAATCTAATATTTGACTAAAGAATAGTTATAGAGACTATTAATAAAACACCTAATATTATTAAGATAATCTAAATTATAGATCTATTATCTCTATATAAAATATATATTAAAGATCTAGTTTTAGTCTATCGTGCTATATATAAAATAAGAAATAGAAATTATTCTAGCAGCTATCTAAATAATAGAATAAATAATTATATAATTATTACTATCTAATTAATTTCTACTAACTAGGAAAATATCTAGAAGCTATATCTATTTCTTTATTATAGACTTTTTATCTAATAATAGAAATAACTATATAACTTTAATATTATATCTATATAATAACTAGATTTAACTATTAAAATCTTTATTAGTATTTCTATCCTTTTTATTCTTTAAAAATAGAGATTTATAGTTATATATTAATAATTTCTATAGATTAAATAAAATATATATAAAAAGTTATAATATACTATTTTTTATTTCTTAAATCCTTAATTATATATAAATTTATGTAGAAAAACATTATAGATACTTAATATTAGATCTATATCTAAAAAAATAATAAATAGAAATCTATTTTTTATATCTAATATAGCTATTTTAAATATTTATTTAAATCATTTAGATTATATATCTCTATTATTTTCTAAATATATATATATATAATTTTAAGAAGATTATTTAAGATTATCTATATTATTTATTTTAATAATAATTTAATAGAGTTTTAATAAATTAATAATATTTTCGCTATAATTTTCTAAGATTATATATACTATAAGATTTAGATTTTTCTAGGATTCTATAATTTCTACTAATAGTTTATCTAATACTATTTATTAATTACTTTATTTTTTATTTTATTAACTAAATAATAGTAGAAATATGAAAAAACTAGATAATATAATATTATTAAAAAATAAATTTCTCATATTCTACTATTTATTAGCTATATTTAAAGTAGTATAATAAATAGATTAATTAATCTTTAATTACCTAATACTAAGATTATTTTATATAAGTACTATTATACTAGGGTATTAATCAGCTAGCTAATTAAATAAAAAGAGATTTCTAGAACTAAAATTAGTTAAATAGTTAGTAGCTACTATAGCTACCTAAGTAGCTAGACTAATATTATTAAAACTATCTAGAACTAAGAGAAACTCATTTACTATATAGAATAGGATATAAATATTTTAAAAAATAAATAAATAAAAAGATAGTAGAAATACTAAGAAAATAGATAGAAATAAATAAATAAAATAAATAATAAAAGATATCTAAGGACTTTACTACCCCTTTAGCGCCTAAGTCCTAAGCTAGTACTAATTCTAACACTAACTAAATATAGTCTCCTAGTATATATTTATACTTATTCTTTCCTTTCTCTATCTCTTCTTCTCTGTTTTTACTCTTAGTACTTTATACTTCTTAATATTCTTACTAAATATATACTATATCTTTTACACCTATAGCTAGTACCTAAATTACTAGAATTATATTTCTTCTTTTTTCTTTAATTAATTTACTAAGTAATACTCTTTATTATAGAATAGGGTTATATTTAAGATAGACTATTATAGATCTAGTATCTATATTAGCCTAGTAGATTAGTATATAGGAGGAATTTAGCTACTTTAATATTAATTAGGAAGATAGAGAGAGTATATTAGTTATTATTACTATTAATATATCTAGTCTACCTAGCTCTCTATATAGGGTTGCCTACTATTTATTAAACTAAAGATAGACTAGGAGGATATATTTAAATTATTACTAATATATATCCTTTCTCTAGTCTTTCTAGTATTCTAAAATCTTCTTTCCTAGAAGCTTAATTAATTACTTATTACTATTACTATCTTTTATAATAGTAGACACTATATATACTCCTATTCTATCTTTACTTTCTAAATCTATATTTTCGTCGCTAATTAGAGTTAGTAATAATAATTATAGATAGATTAGGTAAAAAGGGATTTAGCTATTTTATTAGCTAGTTTATTACCCTATATATACTAGTAAGTGGGTATCTAGCGGAATTTGATATTAATATTAGCTATTATTAGTTAGCGAAATAGTTTAAAATAATTATAGAGATATAACTATCTAGATAGTATATATAGCTATTAAAGAGCCTAGAGGTAGCCTAGCTATTAGTTAAGATAACTATACTATTAGATTTATTTTAGTGTATAATAGTGAGCTTATAGGCTATATCTAGGCCTTAGAGCTCTCTTCTATAGATTATTACTATAGGAAGTAGATAAATACCTTATATCTCCTCTATTTAGTACTAGTAAACTTAACTAGGGGAGCTATAAAGTATCTACTCTTATACTAGACTAGTATCACTATTAGTATCTATCTAGATATTTTCTCTTAGCTAGTATTATCTAATTAATTATAGTTATTATTACTATCTCTAAGGATCTAGTTTATAGGCGAATAGTAGTCTCTTAGATAATATATTTTATCTAAATAGCTATTAGTTGGCGATAGTATTTATATTCTACCATTAACTTTACTATTATTTTAAAGCCTTTACTAATTAGATACCTCCTAGTGTATTAACTATAGTTAAATAGGGCTATCTATATATTAATAGTTATAACTACCTTATTATTAGTAAGGCCTAATAGTATATTAGAGGTACTAGAGGATATAGAGATAGTAGAGAGATTAGATATTAGGATATTAGTAGGATAATTAAGTTTAGTGCTACTTTTAATTAAATTAGGAATATAGACTATATATAGGATAGAGGAGATTAGTAAGTCTTAGAGAATATCTATTAGAGAATTAAGTTAGAGATACCTTCTAGTATATAGATATAGGTACTATAGCTAGTAAGAAAGGTTTTATCTATAGAATAAGTCTATTAAATTAGTATTTTCTAAGATTATAGAGTAACCAGATATAAGGGATAAAATTATAGGTACCTAATATATTAAGTAATAGTAGTAAGTCTACTAGGTCTTTTCTCTAGGTACTTTTAATCCTATTAATTAGTAGATAGGTAGAATAGTTAGTGGAAGTTATTTATACTAAATAGCTAATACTTCTAGCTTTAATTAATTTAAGAATATTTCTAAGAGTATTTAATAGAGTGACTAGGTAGTAGCACTTAGCCTAGTAGTAGTTAGTCTTATCTACTATATATAGTATAATAGTGACTATATACTAGAAATAGTAGGGGCTATAGCCTATATATATGTACTATATATATAGCCTTGACAATCTTCTAAATAGTGATTAGTAGAAACTCTAGTTTATCTAGATACTAGAAGCTTTTAGTAGCTAATAAGTTAGCTATAGAGGGAGTAGAGAAGAATATAGTACTAAATATCTATACTACGCTTACTTTTAATACTCCTAGCTAGTCTATCCTATTATCCTTATCTTATATATACTAGCTATTAGGCCTCTATAGTATAGATAGTATAGATTAAGGTTACTAATAATAATATACTTAGTATAGGGTGAATATCTAGTTATTAGTAGAGAATACTAAGTAGCTTATTATCCTATCTATAGTGATAGATATTATAGAGAAAGGATATTAGACTAGTTAGAGGAGAAAGTAGGAAAGATAGCAAAGATAGAAATAATATATATCTAATAGAGCTTTAGTAACTAATACTCTCTACTAATCACCCTATATAACTAAATAATTAGATTAATAGATTTAACTATATACATATATATATACTAGTTACTCCTTTATAATAATACTATATAGAAAAAGTAGTTAGTAGGTAGCTATAATAGACTTATATATTATATTAGAATACTTATTCTAGTAGAACTTTTAGATAGCTATTATACTTATTCTTTAAATTTTAATTTTATAGAGAAATACTACTATATATATTATATTAGAAAATAGAGAGCTAATTTATTATAATATATTATCCCTAGTCTTCTATTCTATATTATACTATTCCTTAGACTAAGAGTTATCTCTATTATACTCTATAGATAGGAAGATAGGCTCCTCTATCTATAGGACTAGTTTTAGTAGGTTAATATTTAGGTATTACTAGAGAGTTGGTAGAATAGGAGCTTAAGAATATAATCCTAGCGTTCTAGGTTGATATTTAAAAGTATAGTTATCTAGGGATTAATATACTAAGGTCCTTTAGACTAAGAGTGAGGGCACTACTAGATATCTCCCTGGATAAAACTATTAAATATATAATCTAAAATTGATAAAGACGCACTTATAGATAGCTAGTGTAGGTAAGGAGGGGAGGAGGAGAATATCTATAATATTATAGATTTAGTAGTTTTAAGATATTAATAGCTTTAGCTATTAGGCGTTATACTAGTTATTACAAGGATTAACTACTAGTGCTATATATCTTAATAATATCTAAATATTTTCATTATCACTATTAATAATAATATTATTAGAGTATCTATTTCACTTATACTTTTACTTCCCTATAAAAACTATAATATTACTATAGCCTCTTAGTAGTTAATTTACCTAGCTATTTTAGATAGGGTATATAAGTACTACTATAGTAGTATTTTAATTAATAGAGTCTATTAATATATATTAACTAGCTTAACTAGTATCTATATAGTATATAGTTATAGCTTTTTACTCTTATAGCTAGTATAGAGGGGTAATATATAAAACTAAATATTTAACTTATTATATACTATATATAGATTATATAGTATAATACTAGTAGATATAAAATAATTTAATATTATTAACTATTTATAGATAGTAGTATTTAAATCCCTAAGAGTATATAGCTAGAAAATTAAATAAACTTACTATATTATTATTTAACAATAATAAAATAGCTAATATCTAGTAATTATAGTAGATATAAGAAATTAACTAGTATATAGATAAAAATAATCTTATAGTATTTATAGATTTTATTAAATTATAGTATTAAATAACTTTTATAGCTATCTAGAATAGAAGTTTCTAGATATTAGTTAAGTATATATTAATATATAGAATAAAGTAATTTTAAAACTAATCTATTATAATATTATCTACTATCTATCTATTATTACTAATATAAAAGCGCTAGTCTTTAGATATAGTACTAAACTAGTCTTGACTAATAGTTTTATCTTTAAAGATAATAATTTATACTAGACCTTTATTCCTATTAATATATTTAATTACTATAATCTACTTCTAGTTACCTAGTAATAGGATTTTCTTTTCTATAACGTAATTCACGGCCGAGCCACACACCTAACCGTATTAGAAAAATTCAACGTCGATTATCTCAACCAACACCCATTAATTCAGTTAAATATAGCGATTTTTATATATATTAATCCTGTAGCTAATCTCCCTACACCCACTATACCTTAGCTAAGCCCTAGTAGCTAGCTAGCTTACCTAAATAGGTAATTCACTATATATATAATTTAACTATAGTTGCTTTAACTAGTGAATTTAGCTACTAAATTAACTATATACCCTCTTTGATAGTCAAACTCCCTTTATAGGGTATCTACCTAGTTAACTAATTATGTTTCTAGCGTTTTTTCTTATTCACTATATATAGATTTACGTTTTCTTCCACTAGTAGCGTAGTATTATATAGTGATATAGTGGCTTTTGATAATCTAATCTAGTATTATTCTTCATAGGCCTAGACGGCTATTAGACTACTATTTTAGTAGATCCTTAAGTATTAAAGCTTATTTTTGTAGCTAAACTATAGTTCTAGGTATTTTTAGGGTAAATTAGCTAGATCTACTACTTACCTAGCTACTTAGTAATATAGATATTTCTAGAGAGATATTAAGCTTTAAGAGCACTTTTTCTATATTAATAGACACTAGGCTACTAGCTATAAAACTATTCTAAATAATAGCTAGCTATTAGAAGACCTCTAGCTATATATATTAATAGTTATCTAAGAAATTAAACTTATTAATATAGTTATATTCTCTATATATAAGATTACTTATAAAGTGACTATATATATATTTAAATACTATAAAATATCTAATATTAAGTGATTATAGTAGATATAATAAATATAAAGGTATATAAAAAGGAATAATATTATTTTTTATATAGATGTAGTTAAATTAATAGCTAAAAATAGCTATAAATATATAAATTTATTAATAGGATAAAAAACTTTTATAGCTAATATAGGCTAATCTTATTAATAGTCTAGCTATTATTTAAGACCTTAAATCACTAATATTTAGGTAGATTATTAAACTAATCTATAATAGTAACTTTATCTTTAAATATTATATATAGTAGTAGTGAATAGCTATCTATATAGATTATTTTAATTATAATAACCTATTTATAATTTCCTAGCTATAGAATAGACCACTAACTATAGTATTCTACTTAGGTAACTACCTTCTATAAAGATATATATCCTATTATAAAGTTAGTCTTATTAAAGTTATATATATCCTCTATTTATATACTATTCTTATTAATAATATATTATATAGTTATAAACCACTATTATAGTAATTTTAGGTTTTTATTTAGGGCGCGCTAGTAGTTATAGCGTCTTAAGATATATATATAAAGTTTATTATAATATTTAATAAAACTTAATAACTAGTTAACACTAATAGTAGATAGAGGGATTATTCTATATATAGTAAGAAGGATATTAGCTATTTCTTATATAGTAGTAGGTCTAGGCGTTGTACTATATAAATCTATAGAGAGTATCTATTTAATAAGTATATTCTCTTCTAACTAGATTAATTTATAGCTATTTAGGCGTTTATTAATATATAGAGTTACCCTATAAGTGTGATCCCTAAGCGTTAAAAGAGGGATAGCGTATACTATTATAGCTATATATATTAATAGAAATTAGCTATTTTTGATAGCCTTAAGGGCTAATAAGATCTTGCCCTCCTACTTAATAGAGTTTCGCGATTTTTGTAAGCGTTCTAGTGGCATAGTGGGTAGTTGAATAATATAGGTATATATAAATATATATTTTTCGGTGGGGTGAGCGGCTCAACTATATAAGTGGCTTAGCCGTGAATTACGTTAGTACTTTTTTCTATTAATAATACTTAAAATATTTATAATCTCTATAGTGAAACTAAATTTATTAAATTTTATATAATATTATTATTAATATTATACTTTTATAGTATTTCTATAATTAATTAAATAATAGGCCTTAAGACTACGCTATATAATCTCCCCTCACTAAACTTCTATTATAGCGGGATATTTATAGTACTTGATAATAGAGGACAGAAAAATAGTGACTCTCTTATATAAAACCCTATATATCTTTTAGTAGGTAGATTTAAATACGCTTTTCCTCACTAATTTAATTAGTCCTATTTTTAATTTATAAATACCTCCTATTAATATATATACTATAAAAATAGGTGAAAAGTTAAAGTTAAAGTCAAAAAAAAGGGTTTCTACCTATAACACTAATTTACTACCCTAAATAATATAGCTAGTATCTTTTTCTATAGTAAACACTCTATCTAATAATCTCTATACCTTAGCCTAGAATATTATAAAGATTTCTAAGTACTGGGTAACTATTATAGAGTTTAATATATTCTCTTTACTACTATTAGCTTATTTAAAGTTATTCTTTAATCCTATAATCTCTCTAACTTAGAGAATAATAGATAATAAGCTCTTTATAGAGTTATAGTATCTCTAGATATAATTCAATAATTTTAACTAAAAGTAAACTAATATACTATATAAACTATAATATTTAGATAATTACTATACTATATAGGCTATTACTATATCTATTATATTATTTTATAGTCCAGCATTATACTAAGATATATTATATTTAAAGAAACTATTCTTAGTACTTTAATCTCTATAATTCTAATATACAGATTTATTTAAAGACTTAAAATATCTAATATTTTCTCTCTAATATAAATATTCTCTTATATAGGCTAGTTTATCCCTAAATAGATAAAATAGATTAAACTATTAATGGCTAAGTTCGTTATTAAATTTAATAATATAGAAACTAGTATCTAGATACTTCTATTTAGTCTAGCTTTATAGAAACAAAACCATAACTAATAGTATTTTAATAGTAGTTACTAATCCTAGTAATATTTTAACTACTAAAAATATAGCTATATTATCTATAACTATAAGATTATAATTTATATATAATTTACATATATTATAATAAACTAGAAAAACAATTTTATATTTAAATATAAATATACTATCTATATTAAATAGTTTAGGAATATTTATTTCTACTAGATTAATGGATTTTAGTTATATACTCTATTTATTATTAAAATATTTACTATATCTTCCTAAATTCTTATTATCTTTACTACTATAGTTTCTAATCCTATATTTACTAGAATTAAGCCTAAAACTATATTTAATATCTAAGTTACTAAATAAATAAAAGAACTTTTTTGTACATATAGTAAACTACTATAAATATTACTATTATATCAGAAGTTACTAAAGCTATTATTACTAAATGTACTATATACTCTTTATACTTTAATAAATACTATTATAAAGCTGTCTCTAAAAAAGGAGACCTTGACTCTAAGTTTACTAGCTAGCTATATTTAACTATCTACTATTACTCAATCTTATATTTACTATTTAGAAAATACTAAAAAAATTTTATTATAGTACTGGACCTAATTTCTATAGCTCTATAGTTTATTAATATCTAATTCTAAATCTATGATAAATATTTCATTAATAAGTCTAATAATAAGACTATTATTTTACTATTTCTATTACTATTTTTTACTATTATAATACTAAAAATCTAAAAACTCTAAATTCCATAGATAAATTACTATAAATCTATAAATACTATTATAAAATATCTATTTAGTAAGCTAGCTATATAACGTAATTCCTGGCCGACCGGGCCACCCGGCCGTTCGGGCCACCCCAAAACACCATATTAAATACGATTTTTCAGGTCACAATGTATCAACAACGAGAAGATTTTTTTACTTGATTTTTAGTAGGCTATAGTTTCCTAGTATTAGAAATAGTATAGCACAACTGACATATTCAGAAAATGATTATTTACTTGCATTACCAAAAATACGGTCTGATCAAGCGATGTAAATATATATATCTACATTTTCACGTCCAAAAATATTTCTCGAGCTTATAAAAATACCTAGTATGATATATTTAACCCCAAGACACCCTAAGACCATATAATTAGCCTTGAGTGTTGAAATATGAGATTGTGAAACATTGCATTTAGTATGGTGTTTTGGGGTGGCCCGAACGGCCGGGTGGCCCGGTCGGCCAGGAATTACGTTAATAAGACTATAATATTCTAGTAATATAGGAGCTAGAGATCTATTACTAGATAATATTATTAATATCTAGCTATATATCTATTTTTTTATAAATAAGTATTTAGACTTTAAGGCCTAGAGAGTTAGATACTATTTCTATAATATTAGTATTCTCTCTATTAATATCTTATTTAGTATCGTTAATATCTATAATATATATATCTAAAGCTATATTAATTGTAATCTAGATATTCTAATAGCTATATAAGATAGACTCTATTCTCTCTAAAATATTTTTATAGTTCTAGAGTAGTATATTATAGTTAGAGATTTTAATCTCTATTATCTACTATAGTCTAATACTCTATAGTCCTATATCCTAAAAAAGGTAGCTAATGATCTAATATAGTCTATAAAAGTCTAAAGTCTTAGGCTTCTTACTAAATATAAGATTATAATCTACTAAAGCTATATCTATAGTAACTTAGTATCTAGTATAATTAATTTAATCTAGATATACTATACTAGCTAGGTATTTAGGATACTTATATTTTTTACTATAATCTCTAGATAGGCTTAGATTATATATTAATTATTACTAAAATAGATATTAATATAGTAGCTATCTAAATAACTAAATAAATAGAATAGTATACTATGCACTAAAAGATATAGATACAAACTCTATAAATATATTTTAAGGACTAAGCTTATCTATTACTAGATATAACTAAACATTAATATTAATATAATAATTTTATAAATCTTTAAACCTATTTTTATCTTCTCTAAAGATACTATCTCTATTAAGAAGATTCTCTCTAGATACTCTTTCCTAATTTATATCTATATACTTGCTTTATTTAACTATATAGTAAAATATATCTAATAATACTAATAGTAGTTATACTCTAATAAATACTATAGAATACCCTACTAGCTCTAATACTAATTTAGATAACAATATAAAAAAAACTAATTAATATATCTAGTGTAAATATGTTAAAAAAACTAATATTTCTCTAAATAGTTTCTAGAGACTAGCTAAAAGCTTATATAAATAGTATCTCTAGCTTATCCTTTATTCTAATACTCTATACTATAGAGAAAAAGGTTTTTTTTTTCTATATTATAAGCTAGTCTAGATAATCTAGATAGTTTCTACTATCTATAGCTACTAGTTATATCTAATCTCACTAAGAGATTAAATATGTAATTAAATATATAAAACTATTTAATATTTCTAGATCTACTAGATTACTAAATAGTCTTCTAGTTCTACTACACTGTTTTATACCTATCTTTAATATCTAATACTTTAGATACTACCTAAAGACTTTCTAGGAGTTACTAATAGTGATAATCTATAAACTAGATAAGCTGGACTATAATAATCTAAAGCCCTAGCGCATTATTAGTCCACTGGAGAATCCTAGAGAAGATACTAGACTTAGTAATTATAATATATCTTTTATATTTTTCTAAAATCTTTAACCTTTTACTAGAAACTTATATTAGTAGCTAAGCTAGCTATTTCTATAATTTTATAATTTATATATTTCTTAAAACTATCTATAAAAGATAAGAGTAAAAAGTAGATAATACATTTTTTTATCTTAATAGATATAGTACTTTTAATAATATCTGTTATATATAGTTTATATGTTTTTTATAGAAGTACTATATTCTAGAAGTAATTATATAGTAGATGTTTAGATATTTAGCTTTCTCTCTAACTATTAGACCTTTTTAGTAATACTAGAAAACTATTTCTTTAATAAAATAGTTATGATAGATATCTAAGACTTCTCTCTATTATTAATTCTCTTTCTATTTAATAATTTAGACCTAATTAATAAAATCTATACTATAGTTTCTAGCTATATACTAGTTACTAGATATATTAATAATATTTATATTCTTATATAGAGTCTATCTATCTCTATAAACTACTATCTTTTAGAGTAGCTATATAGTATAGTAGATATCTAGGTAAACTATATAGTTTCTATATTCTCTCTAAGTTAATATAGCCTGATCTATTTCTAGTAGAAAGAAACTAGTACTTTTAATCTACTAGATCTAGATCTATCTAATTTCTCTACTCTCTTGGAATTAGTAATAATTTAAAAAATAGAAATCAAGTTAGTAGTTTTACTTTATTATCTAGAGATCATATTTAATAAAAATCTTATAGTTAAAGTCTATCTCTAGTACTGCTATAGATAGATATTGACTCTTATAGCTACTCTTAGCTCTATTACTAGTGTAGTATAGAGTATTACTATATTTAATCTCTATTATATATAGACTATTATATTTTTTCTATAAATTAGTTTTAGATACTCTATATAGTATATATAGTATATTAAAAAGGTATACTAATTAAAAAATATTAAAAGTAAGATAAACTCTATATTTATGTTTATTTAATAATAGATACAACATTATATTATAGATATTTTCTATATAATATTAGACTCTATATTATAAATTTTTCTCTATATTAGATATTATATAATTATAACCTAAAGTGGTTCTGGGTAAGACGCTATATACCTATTTTAAAAGCTCTAGTATACGTTCGAAGAGCTTTTTACTAAAAATAGTAGTGTAGGGATCTTAGAGAGAAGCTTAAATATATTATCTTCTTAGACAAATATAATACTTAATAAATATCTAATTTAAGCACTAAATATATTACTTAGCTAGAAGGAGAGATATATAGGTATAATCTTGTCCTAATTAAGCTTTATATAAAGGATATTTCCTAAATAGTTTAGGCTAGAATCTAGTTTGGTGGCTAAAGTAAGCTTAGTATACTTAATTAGGACTATAGTATAGAGAAAAAGGTAAGATTTTTGGAGTGAAAGGGCATATTTAATTATTATTATAGGAGAGCAAGATTAAATATACTAGATATATATTTCTAGGATTATATCCTCCCCTACCTAAATAAAACTATATTCTTAAGTTTTAGAATAATTACCCTTTACTATAAATATTTAGATAAAGTAGTTATTATTTAAACTAGATTTATTAGAGAAATAAAGAAAAAATTAATTATTATTATATTATTATACTAAGTTATATTATTATCAGGTATTTATAGACTTATATACTTCTAAAAATATATATAGTAGTAGATATATTATAAGATTACTATTATATTATATTTATACTATAGATAGTAATTCTAGTAAATTTATAGATATATAAATATCTAGATTTTCTTTTTTTTTTCTTAGAAATCTTTCTTCCTTACTATTTCTCTATCTAATTTATTACTTTTAGATCTTTCTACTTTAGTTTTTATAAATATCTATCTATTATTATAGTTATTATACTAATATTTTATAGTCTCTCTAAATTATAAGTATTATTCTTAACTACTAGTCATATTATCTATATATTATATATAGAAATAACTATTATTAGTTATTTCTCTATCTTTTTATCTTTATATCTATTATAAATCTTCCTAAATATATTTTTTTAAATATTTACTAATTCTTTTTATAAAACTAATTAATTTAGATATAGATAAAAATCTACTACTAGATCTTTTTATTATAAAACTAGATTTAGGATCTCCTAGCTCTAGATATTAAATAGGATACTAATTAGTAGATAGAGATAAAAGACTACTAGAGTTCTTGATAGCTCTATATAGCACTTATATAGAGAGTAGATAAAATTACTCTTTTAAAAGAAATCTATAACTTCTATAGAAAAGATTTTAGCCTATTTAATTCCTATTATAATTCTAGAAGTGTATATCTACTATATTTTAGCTACTATACTATAGCTAAACTTAGTATATTTAATCTTGTTCTCCTATAATAGTAATTAAATATACTCTTTTACTCCAAAAATCTTATATAGTAGTATATCTTAAACTAGAATAAGCCTACTATAGCTATTCTAGAGAGAACGTTATTTACTTAAATAAGCGATCTGTCCTATTTAGATCTATTTAGGAGATAATAAGATTAGATAGAGCTTAATATATAGTATAGATATAATTATTTCTATTAAAGTTCCCTTTATATATTCTTCTATAAAATACTATAAACTATTTACTATATATAAGTATTCTAAGTTCACTAGATAGATAATATAAAAGATCTCTTTCTTTAGACTATAGTGTTCTAGCTTAGAAAATATATTATACTATATAATATAGTTCTATTAGAAAGTGACCTATTATATAGAGAAAAATATATAATTAATAGAAAGCTAGTAGATAATTATTATACTAGGCCTAAATTACTCTAAAGATATCCTTCTAAAATAGAGATCTTAGTAAGGGCTAAGTAAGCTATTACTAGAGATTAAAAGTAAATAGAAAAAAGAGACATAGATATTTTTATAATCTTCTAAATATAAATATAAACAAAATTACCCTGGGTATTTCTCTATTTCTAAATCCTATAAATATTATATTATATATAAATATATCTAATATACTTTATCTATTATCCCTAGTAACTAAATATATATTTATCTATTTCCCTCTAAACCTTATTAAGAGCTACTAAAGTCTTTTTACTACTCTAGATATAAATAGATATATTTATATAATAAAATAAATAGCTAAGATATTATACTAAGTTTAGGAAAATATACTACTACTATAGTAGTCTCTTTATTCTTAAATATAATACTATCTAACCTTTTTAACTTAACTAGCTCTACTTAGGCCTATCTAGAACTTAAGAAGATTTTATTAAAGAAAATTAAATCTATTTAGGAGTACTAGAGCTATATCTAATATAATATTATATAGAAGTTCTTATATAACTACTAATATTTCTTTAATAAATAGCCTAATTTACTAGTACTTTCTTAATAATTTAGATAAAGTTATATATATTTATAGAATATTAATTAAGAAAATAGATAATATATAGATTATATACTAGTGATAATATAAACTAGTATTTAAATAGTTAATTAATATCTAGATAGTCTTTAAAAAATAGATTATTTAAAACTTTAGTGAATATCTTAGTAAAATAAAGAAATAGGAGTAGTTCTAGATAAAATAGGATAATTAGTAATAATTTAATAAATATATAATTAATAAGTATAGTGCTATAGCTAATTATAAAAGTATTTAGATTTATAGGGATATTTTTATCTAATATCTTATTATAGATATAAAAATATATCTTTAGTAATATTAGGAAAAGAAATATAATCTATTTACTATTTTTAGTAGTATTATTAAATATTTTTTTATATATAAATAAAATAGTATCTATTTAAGATATATTTTATATATCTTATAATAAGGCTATAATAATTCTATAGATCTAAGTATAATAAATAATATCTTTAATTATCTATAAAACTAAAAATTAAAGAAGTTAGTTATCTATTTTAGATATAGTAAAAAGAGATATTTTTACTATAATTACTATAATCTAAAGTTAGTTAAAGACTAAGGAGACTCTAAAATCTCTCTAAAAAATTAGAAAACTAGAGCTAATTAATAATATTAAGATATTTATTAATTATATTAAAAAAGCCTTAATAATTTAGTTATCTATAGATTTATCAGATCTATAAATATCTATTTATAGATAATTAGAAACTATTAATAGTCTAGTGATCTAATTATAACTACTAACTATAGATAATTTACTACTATTTTATAGTATAAATTTTAGTAAACTAGATATATCTATTTATATAAAGGCTTTACTTAACTATAGTACTTTTTATATCTTTATATTAAATAAAATTATATAGAAATACCTAAAATTTAGAACTATAAGAATATCTAGTTAAGAATTATATATCTAAATACCTAATAGTAGATCTTTAGGAACTAATATATCTATATATTATAAGGAACCTATTCCTCTTTCTAATATATAAGATATTACGTAGATCATCTATATGATAGGACCTAGATAGTTGCCCTCTATAGGCTACCTAATAGAAGAATCTAAGCTATATATACCCCTTATTACTTCACCTTTATCCTCTCCTTATATATATATTCTAATTACTCTTAGATTCTAGTGTAATTATATTACTATATAGATACTAAATATCCCTAATTATAATTTTATCCTTAGAAAGGACTTTCTATAGTCCTAGAACCCTTAGATTAATTAGGTTAGCTTATAAATAAAGATTTATAATTATTACTATATATATATAATTAAGTCTATTTTCTCTTAGGTAACTCTTAAGTATAAAGATATATACTTTAATCTTTTTTTAGCTAAATAAATCTTTAGAGTAATATAAAAAAATAATACTAAAGCTATATTTCTTACTATATAACTATATAAAGAGATAGATCTAGTTAAAAAAAGATCTCTATCTAACTATAAAGATCTAAATATTATAAAGATTCTCTAAAAATATAAAAATATATTTAGGGATAAACTATCTAATATATTACTACCTAAATATATAATATCTTATAAGATTTATATAGATAGTAGTATCCCTTAAAATATTAATATTTACTCTCTATTAGATAAGAAACTCTAAAAGTAGATATAATAGATTAAAGATTTTCTTAAAAAGGGTCTAATCTAATTATTTTTATAAAAAAACTAAATAATATTTAGTAAATATATATTAACTATTAAGTCTTAAATAATCTAATAAAAAAGAATAGTTATCTATTATTATAAATCTAGGATCTTTTAGACTATATTAGTATTATGAAGTTCTTAACTAAAATAGACCTTATAGCTAGATACTAGTAAATTTAGATAGGAAAAGACTTAATTAAGAAAATAGTATTTAATATAATATAAGGAAAATATAAATAGTTTATTATACTATTTAGTCTTTATAATACTCTAGTAATAGCCACTAGGGGTAGTAGATAATAGAGAGAGAATACCTAAAGATTATTATAAAAAGAACAAGATATCTGAATTACTTTCTCTATAAAGGCTAGCACTAAATATATTATATATACCCTATCTTATATTATACCACTATTTAACTATTTATATATCCTCTACTATAATACTTAATTACTATTAAAGAACTAGAGTTCTATAGGTATATTATTAGTAATAGTTAAATATATTCTATCTCTATAAAGGTTAAAATTATATAAATATATTTATAGACTAAGAATATTTATAAAGTTCACTAGTTTATTAGCCTAGCTACTTATTATTAATATTTTATCTATAGATTCTTATAAATCTATATATTTTTATATAAGCTTTTTAAAAAAGTAGATATTAATCTATAATAATAAAAGTTCTAGTCTATTATATAGATAACTATATATAAAAGTATTTTTTAAATCTTAAAAAAAGTACTTATAGAGACACTTATACTAATCTAAGTAAATCTTAGTAAATCTTTTATTATTAAGATTGATATCTCTAATAGACAATTAGAATAGTCCTACTATAGACTAGCCCTAATAGATAGTTATATCCTATAGTCTTTAATAGTTATAAGCTAATAGATATAGAATTAAACTACCTATTTATAAAAAAGAGTTTTTTACTATTAAAGAAATACTCTAGAAATAGGACTAATATACTAAGAATAGAACTATATCTAAGATTATTACTAATTATATAAATTTATAGTATTTATACTTTACTATAAATAATAGTAAATAATTAGCCTATTAGATTATAGAGTTTTAAGAGTATAATATAAAAATTAGATATTAGAAAAAAATTAGATATAGTAGTCCCTAATATATTAAATAGATAATCTAATTTTATTAAAAATAGCCCTATAAATATATTAAAATCTTAACTAATCTAGAATATTATTTTTATTATAAATCTAGTAATATATAAACTTTTATAAACTATTATAAATATCTCTAAAAAAATAGTATAATATAACTATATATTTTCTAGAGACCTAGGAAAAGCTAACTAATAAATTTACTATAGAAGCTATATTAAAGTTTACTCTAAATTTAAATATATAAATATTTAATAGTACTAATATAGAAGATTATTAGCTATTTTTTATCTATAATAATAGTCTCTATATCCTATTTTTACTATAAATCTTCTATAGAGATCTACTATATTAACTATATAAGAAATTTGGTTATTTAGCCTATCTTAGCTAAATAGAGTAATTAAGCTAAGAGTTTAATAGCTATAAATAAAGAATAATGTTAAATAAATTACTAAATTTTATCCTGAATATTAGATTTTATAAAAATTAAAATTATCTCTAGAGTATAAATCTATATAATATATAGTTATAGTAAATATTTATCTATTTTAGAGATAGAGAGTTAATTTTATTAGTTAATTATCTATAACTCTAAATAGTAATTAATAGATTATTATAGCCATTAACTATATAACTAGGTAGCTAGTTATATAAATAGTTCTAAAGATAGAGAAAGAAACTATTAGTTAATTTCTATATAATTGGATTTTTATAGACTATAGTACTCTAATAAAGCTAATATTAGAATAAAATATAAATTTTATATCTATTACTATTAAGTACTATCTTAAATTTATAAAAATAAAATATAAGATAATAATACCCTATGATCTATAAATAAATAGAAAAATTAAAAATTTTAATAGGCTTATTAGTAAGATATTTTATAAATATCTTACTAATAAGCTAACTAAGATATAGAATATATATCTTCTAACTATAATTATAGCTATATACTACTATAAATATATAAATATAGATCTTAGTCTTTATTATCTTATATGTAGGATATATCTATAACTATCTAGTAATAATTTAGAACTATTTTATCTATTTATAGATTAGGTAGAGAAATTATAAAATCTACTGGTTAACAACTTGGACTTACCAAATGGCTGCCATTTTCGGCCTTGAGTGACGCCTTTTTCGGCCGTCATCTGGTAACCCGTCCCGACACGACCTCCGGCCATCTATCGCCACGCACCAGTCCGAGCGCGCCCGCAAGCCCTTTCTTTCCCCACACCCTCTAGTAAGTTCTGTTCCTGAGTTGTTTTGGAGCATCTCAGCGAAAAGGGCCTGTTGTGGCTAGGCTCACTGAGGGCGCCAAAAATGGCCTCACTGTCACTGCACCTTGTCACGACAGTAGTTGCCCACCATGTGCCTTTTCTCTTTCCTATACTTTCTTCACTCTCGCTTTTTTCCCGACCCTCTCGACTGAGAGTGCTTCTCTCCCACTGCCCTACCCACTTGTCCCACTCACACCGACTAGCGCTACGTCAATCACGACCGTCAGGATGTTTGAAAAACCCGCTCGCCCGCTTTTCTCTTTCATGTCCTTTATTATACACCCGACCATCACTCAAGCACGGCCGCGCAATCGGTCAACACCTAATTCCTGAACACTGGGCCCTTGCAATCATGGAGATCCTCGAGAGAAATATCAAAGTGGCATTGGTCGGTGATGCGTGTGTTGGCAAAGTAAAGAAAAACTATTTCCCTGATTATCAACGATATCACTGACCATATCCTGTAGTCGAACTGGGTATCTATGTTTCTAGATGACTATGTTTCAGATAATTATGTTCCAACAATTAATTACCAAAGTCGCCTACGTGAGTTTGGTTCTGTAAGTTCCATTCAACTACTATATATGGTATCATGTGACACTATGAAATCCTCCCTAATATTCATTCTTAGACGATTGGTGTTTGTACCTTTGATATCTGGGATATCTCTGGATCACATAGCACACCCCAAGATAGGGCAAAATGGATTGAAGATAGCGATGCCGCTATTATTATGGTGGATCTCGCTAATCAAGATAGTATCAATAACACAATTTTGTGGTATCGTATGTTCTCTTTGGTTTTCTAAAGCCTATTCATTATCTTTCGATCCCCTTGCAACATTTATCAACAACTAACTCATAGATTCTAGGAGAGATTCTGTCATCCCAGCAACACTCTGATAACCCAAAATATTTGCCGATTATGGTCTTTGCCTACAAGGCCTATGAAGATGATACCAAATACAAGATAAAGCCGACAGAGATCTCTTGGCCCGAGGAGATGGGTTCCACGCCATTTCACTATAATAAATATCGGGATACGACTAATTGGGAGACGGATGAGACTCACTTCTCCGCGATGCTTCTAGCGGATACATCTATGCGAAGACCCTTTGGATGGATCTTGGAGCAACTAACCGGTCAACCCGAAGTAGTATGTGCTTCGAACTCTTTTGAATATTCTATTCGCTCATGGTAAACTGACCGTCAACTTAGGGTTTCCAAGTCCATTACCCTTCTGGACCCGGCTTTTGGTATCCACCTCGCCCCGGTGAACTTGAGGAAAACCAGAGACAAATGGATAAGGCGTGTAAACTGCCTATGCCAGAAGACAGTGACGTGGAATTGTGATCAAGATCCTTTTTCCAGCCACCTCTTGGCCATTGAATTATGATCGTAACCACCGTATACCTTGTATATCCAGATTGTCACCTCAAATGCTGCGTTGTGTCTGTTTATTTTTTAGGCTATATAATCTTCCCTGCTGTGCCCTGGTCTTATGACATGATGTCAATCTGAGAAAGGGTAAATCACCACTATCTTTAAATTTGGTGAAGCAAAGCACAAAGTGCTTGGGTGACAGTATTTTGGTCTTGATCTTTAAAAAAAAAGTAGCAGATGGTTGCTGAACGAGGCAGCCTGTCGTCAATAAGGTATTTAGCCAAGACAGATTTCCCACTGCCTGGGTCTGCCGAAACTAGTAATGGCCCCGAGTCTTGTTCCAACCACTTTTGAAAATTCTCATGGTTTAGAAACAACTCACAAGTGCCCTCTACTCGGTTTTCCACGTGATTCTTGTACCATTCGTATGTGGTTAGACGGAATAACTGAAGACAATCTTCTTGTCTGTCAGACCACTTCTGCTTAAGTATGTTTTCCTGGATCTCAAGCTGCTTCTGTGAAGTTTCCCCATACGCTTTTGCAATATCTTGGAGCCCTGTTGTAATGAGATAAATGATTTCCTCCAATAGATTCATTTCTGGAGTGCTCTAGACTAACCAGATATGACACTAATCCTCTCTTCAGCCTCAATCTTTTCCGAGGCAACCGCTTTAGAAGATTTTTGGCGTATGCAGCGGCCACCATCGCTGCATGACCCTGCCACTCTTTGTTCTTGTGCGAGTCCGAATGGTCACAGATACCACGGATAACAAGACAAGGAAAAGTATTCACCAGCCCGGCGGCTTCCATCTCGAAACACAGAACCTCCTTTTCTGCTGCAAGTCTATCCCGAATTAAAGCGTCCGAATTAAAGCGTCTTTCATCAGTTGGTTGGCGGAAGCAATCAGGCCATAGTGAATGGCAGGATTATCCTCATTCTCGGTTCGCTCTCTCCGCTGCGCCAAATTTGACGGGTTACCAGCACAGAACGTAGCGCAGCCTCTTGAATCATGCAGAACTTCGGCCTTGAACAACTTATCTGTGCTTAGCGATGGCTTTTCGTACGCTAACGACTCCTGCAGGACTAGAGACTCCTGCAGGACTAGAGACTCCTGCAGGACTAGAGACTCCCGCAGAACTAGTCCTACGGGTCTCAGTGCTTCATTGTTGATTGCAAAGACTGACTTCGAAAAGTAAGCTACGCCATTCAGAAATTGCAAAATTCCAAGTGACTTATATGCCCTATATAATATAACTTTATGGATTCAAAAATGCTCGAAGTCCTCCAACATCGCGCCAAGGCTGAAATTCTGTCTCGGATAATTCAACACCTCTATTAACCCTAAGTCTGACTAAGTTACGGATCCTGTTGCGCACCTCATCTTGCGCAGATACTTGAATTAAATTAGTACATTGTTAATTTTCCTTTGGAAGAGACGAATACTGACCCGATACCAACAACTGCCCTGCATGATCTCTCATTTCGTGGTTGAGTTGCTCTTCCCAGTCAACCTGGCCTCCGCACAGTGATCAATCCCTTGTCGCCAATATACTGAGTTTTCGTCCCTGTTTGGGATTGGGTAGTGTCGTAAACGGAAACTCGAAGCATCTATGCCGGAGTGGGTGAGCGATGGTCGTAGAATAGAGAAAATGATCTTACATATCCGTTGTCCTGTCTAACAAGCATCTGCAGAATATCACGTGTACTCTCCCAGTCACCGGCTTGGTCTAACTGCCAAACCAGCGAAATCCTCTGCGTTGGAATTTCTGCTCTGTCATGTCCATCCAAAAGCTCCTTAATGTAGGGCAACTGCGCGGCAATACCTACGAATTAAATAGGCTAAAATCTTTCCTATAGAAGTTATAAATTTTCCCTAAAAAAGTGATTTTATCTACTCTCTATATAAACGCTATATATGTAATGTAGGCCAGATTGTTGAGAAAACAAGTGTATTCGATACACGTGATACTAAGTCTGGGGAGAGAAGAAGAGGTGTAGGAGGAGAGTGAGGCTCGTAGATAGGCTGTGAGGCCGTGCTAGTCCTAAAAGGGAAATAGAGTCTGATCTCGATTATTATATTACTCCCCGTTAAAACGCGATTTAGCCCTATTAAATCGGCTTATTATCGTCTATATAGTCTTCTAAATAAACGTTGTTGGTAGCTATAGTAACCTAATCTGATATTCATATTAAAGGCCTAGGCTTACTTAGATACTGATTATGAAAGTCTACTAGCTTTAATAGAGCGTTCTTGAACGATATTATAGTGTACTAATTATCGTTATTAATACTAGTCTACCTCGCCTTGTACTATAGTTTTCAATAATAGAGGTATAAATTAATTATCTTATTAATATCCTTCTCTATCTCACTAAGAATCTCTATAGGCGGTGGTTAATTAGGTATCTAGCCTATTAATAGTTCTAAATTTAATACTTTTTAGAGCTTATTAGGTGAAAATATAGGGTGTATCTTCTTTATATTATCTAGGAGTTTAATTTTATATATATTACTAACCTTCCTAAGGATATAGAATAGCCTAACTACTTATTTAGATAGCTTCTTTATAGGCTAGTCTAGTTTTATATACTTTATTAAGATAAAAACTAGATTATTAATACTAAAGTTAACCTCTTATTATTATCTATTAGTATACTAATACTAGTAGTCCTATATAATAGTAATTTACTTATATACTTATTTCTAGATCTTACTAAGGTGTTAAATAAAGGTTTATATATCCTAAGCCTCTTTAGAAGTGAGTTAATCTTGCTAATTAAAAGATATCTTAGATTTATATCCTTATTTAAGGAAAAAGAGTGACTTTCTAGTTAAGGTATTTAGGAGATAGATAACTATAAAGTTAACTATCTAGAGGTATTCTAACTAGTTATCCTAATAGTAGTTTATATATAGCTATAGCCGCTATTCTATATATTTATTAGTGATCTCTATTTAACTATTAATTTATAGATAATAAGTAGTTAATAGTTTTTACTTAATCTATAGTATCTTATAGAAAGCCTTCTAGAATTCTAATATAAACTATAGTCTATAGTCTATTACTATTATATTAGGGATATTAGTCTATTAGAGTATTTATTTAATAAATAACTATATAGTCTTTTTTATAGTAATTATATAATAGTATAGGATTAAGACTATTCTCTTACTAAAATGGTCTACTATTACTATAACTTTATTAAACTATATTTATCCTTTAGAAATAAGTAATAGTTAACTAAGATATACTACTAGGGTCTATCTAGAATAGATAGTAGTTATAATAATCTAGGTATTTTATCTTATTAGTTCTTAGCCTACTTATAGATCTAATAGTTATTAATATATTAGTATATATCTTTACTCTATCCTAGCTAATAGTACTAAGTCTAGAATAGCTATATAAGTTTATCTTTACTAGGATATACTATTAATAGTAATTAGTATATTTTATTAAGTAACTATATATATAGATTATCTTTATTAGAAATAATAAGTCTTCCTTTATATAGTAATAGTCTATTATTATCTATTAACCACTATTCTAGCTTCTCTATCTACTCTTAGTATCTCTATAGACTCTTATACTCTTAGTTCACTTATTTTATATAGTTAATAATTTCTCTAGTCACTATAGATATTAATAGAGTCTTAGAGAGAGATTTAGAGAGGGGTTTAGAGAGAGGTTTAGAGAGAGATTTAGAGAGAGGTCTCTATTATTTAGGGAGAAGAAAGATATATTTTTTATACTCTCTTATTATTATAAAATCTTTTTAAGAAAAAGTATTAGCTAGAATATTATCCTTACTAGAATAGTATCTTAGTGTGAAGTAGAAGCTTACTAGAAGCTATATCTATTAGATCTATTATATATTTAACTCTCTCTTTATTATAAAGTAATATAATAGTTTATAATCTAAGAGGACTATTAGTTTAAACTTATCTTTATTTTTGAGCCCTATAAACTCTAGTCTCTATTCCTTAAAGGCCTAGATAACTACTAGAAGCTCTCTATTATATATTTTATAAAGTTACTATATTTAGTCTATTATTTTTAATAGAAAGATAACTAGGTACTAGAAACTATTATAAAGTTATAATAGGACACTTTCTACTACCTTCTTTAAAGTGTTAACTTCTATATAAGTAGATAGTTTAGGGTTATAGTGATATAAAATTAGAGCCTCTATTATTTACTTCTTTAGAGCTAGAAACACTTTCTAATATTTAGTAGTCTAGTGCTACTATATATTCTTCCTAAGTAGTATAAAAAGTAGTTTAGTGACCTTACTATATCTCTTAATAAAATAATAATAGAAGTTATAAAACCCTAGAAAGGATTATAGGCTCTTAACTATTTAAGATACTCCCTAGTTTATAATTACTATAATCTTATTAGGGTCTAGTGAAACTCTTTTAGAACTAATAATAAACCTAAAAAACTTTATTAAAGAGACTTCCTATTTATATTTATATAATATAATCTATAAACCTATCTTATCTAGATATTCTAGCACTATATTAATATATTTTTTATATTTTTCTAGTATCTTACTATAGATTAGGATATTATTAATATATATAGTTATATATATATTAAGATAGTCTCTTAATATATTATTAATATAGTATTAGAATATTATAGAGCTATTAGTTATACTAAATAGTATTATTTTATATTTAAATTAGCTATACCTTATCTTAAATATTATTAGATCCTTTAAATTAGGATATAAATCCTATTAGATATCTAGTTTTATAAGATATTTTATTTTAGTAATATATTATAGTAATTTATTAACTAAAAGTAGTAGATAGCTATCCTTCTTAGTAATAGTATTTAGTTTATAGAAATTAATATAAAATTAGAGACTATTACTAGGCTTTTTAGCTATTAGTATTAGAGAGATAAAAGGTACTAAACTAGAAGTAATAAAGCCTTTTATAAGATTATTATTAATATAATCTCTAGCTACTTCTAGCTCCTTATAAGATATCTTATAGAGAGGATAGTACCCTAGTATAAATTTAGTACCTCTAAGATTAAAACTATAGTCTATATTATAATACTCTAGGACTCTATCTAACTTAGTTCTTAAGCTAATATACTTCTACTTCTAAGTGTACTTCTTAGATATATATCCTTCCTAAGTCTTTATCTTCTTAGTAATAATATAATTAATCTTATAAAGGCTAGTGATAAAGACCTTATTCTCTTTTTTTATATATATTAGTGAAAATCTAGTTCTCTAATCACTATAATCTTAAATAGGGGAATAAGATATTCTCTCTTTAGGGTAGATAATAGAGATTATTTTTTAGCTAAAAAGTCCTTTTCTTATATTCTAGCTAGAATATCTTCTTTTTAAAAAGCCTATTCTATCTTAATTATTATATCCTTCTTATATAAATTATTATAGACCTTTCTAATTTATTATTTAGGTTTAAAGCCCTATTCTACTATTACTTAGTCTTATTATTCTATATTAGCTTAGTGATTTACTAAAATAGATAGTTATTTTAGTAGCTATAGAGGAATCTTCTATTTAAGTCCTATCTTAATAAGGTTAGTTAATAAAAGTTTATCTAGTATAATAATCTTTTAGTACTTATAGTTAAGGAGTATACTAGTCTTTTTAAACTATATTTAGCTAATAATTATCTTATAGTATCCTAGTTTTATAATTATAAAAGGGACCTTAACTTATTAAATATTCTCTACTATTAATATTAGGTAGGTGATATATATAATAGAGTCTACTACTTTATTATTAAACCTAGTTAATAGAATAGGGCTATTAAGATATTTAGTTATTACGCTAAATAGCTTTAAAAGTAGAAAGGTATTAAGATTAATTAGGAGATATATATCTACTCTAGTGTCTACTAATACTTTAAAAATTATAGAATTCTAGTTTAAGGAAACTTTTATATTAAATAGAAGACTATTTCCTAAAACTAACTTCTATAAATTAATTATATATATAGCTAGATATATTAAGCCTAAGATAGAGACTTTATTTAGGCTTATTTATTTCCTAACTAAGATTATTATATTTCTATTATAGTTAGGTATAGATTATATTATCCTTTAAATATAGCTTACATAATAGTAGTAATAGTAGAGATCTTCTTATCTAGATAGTCCTTTAATCTATAACCTTTTTTCTTATATATAAAATATCTACCTTCTCTTAGAAGCTATATATACTCTATAGGGTCTAGTTAGGAGTGAGAGATAATAGATCTAGTAAATTTATCCTTATCCTTCTCCTTCTCTTTATTTACTCCTTTTTTATTTAGTAGGGGATTATTCTTACTATTCTTACTAAGTATACTAGCTATATCTTAGTATTAGTAGATAAAGTTAAGGTAAGTTAGACTTAGGTTAAATATATAGGATATTATCTAATCCTAGAGCTTCTAGGTTAGTTTATAATAGAGCCCTCTCTTATAGTCTTAGGTAGGGATATTAGTTTCCTTAGTAAGTTATATATACTCTATAAGGAAGTTATAGAATTTATCTTTAAGCTTTTACTTTAGTGTTTTATACTCCTAATAAGTAGCCTCTCTATAGTTAGGATCCTTAAAGATCTTAGCTAGGTGATTTATTAATTTATTAATATTAGTATATTAATTTATTAAGTTTTAGTATATATAGGGACTAATATATTTTATTATATAGCCTTTATAGTAAGATAGAATATAGTTAATCTAGTACTAGGGAGTAAGGAACTAGTTAGTATTCTAGGATAGCTTAAAATTAATTTAAGTCTACTAGTTATCCTAGTGGATCTCCTTACTATTAGAGAATATAGGGAGATTAGATATTCTTACTAATCTCTTTTAACCTAAGTCTTTATTAGTTATAACTATAGCTAGAGTTATAGCTATATAGCCTTAGGTAGTCTAAGTGGCTTTATAAATAAGTTAGTTTCGCTTATTCTTGACTTACTTAAGGGCCTAATTTAAATCTTATACTTTACGCTTAGTGATAATATAATTTATAACTAAGCCGCTTACATGGTTAAGCCGCTTATCTAACCCTATTAGAAAAATTTAAGATTAAGTATCTTAACTAATACCTATTAATTTAGTTAAATATAGTGATTTTTATATATATTAATCTTATAGCTAATCTCCCTATACCCACTATACCTTAGCTAAGCCCTAGTAGCTAGCTAGTTTGCCTAAATAGGTAATTCACTATATATATATGATTTGACTATAGTAGCTTTAACCGGTGAATTTAGCTGCTAAATTAACTATATACCCTTTTTGACGGTTAAACCCTTTTTATAGGGTATCTGCCTAGTTAACTAATTACGTTTCTAGTGTTTCTTTTTATTCGCTATATATAGATTTATATTTCCTTCCACTAGTAGCGTAGTGTTATGTAGTGATATATAGTGGCCTTTGATAATCTGATCTAGTATTATTTTTAATAGGCTTAGAGGGCTATTAGACCGCTACTTTAGTAGATTCTTAAGTATTAAAGCTTGTTTTTATAGCTAAACCACTATTCTAGGTGTTTTTAGTGTGAATTAGCTAGATCTACTATTTAGCTAGCTATTTAGTGGTGTAGATATTTCTAAAGAGATATTAAGCTTTAAGAGCACTCTTTCTATATTAATAGATACTAGGCTACTAGCTATAAAGCTATTCTGAATAATAGCTAGCTATTAGAAGACCTCTAGCTATATATATTAGTAGTTATCTAAGAAATCGAACTTATTAATATAGTTATATCCTCTATATATAAGATCACTTATAAAGTGACTATATATATATTTAAGCACTATAAAGCACCTAATATCTAGTGGTTATAGTAGATATAAAGAATAAGTAGGTATATAAAGAGATATAATATTATTTTCTATATAAATTTGGTTAAATTAGGGTATAAGGTGGCTACTATAGCTATTAAGAATTAATAGCCAAAAACGGCTATAAATACATAAATTTGTTAATAGGATAAAGAGCTTTTATAGCTAACGTAGGCTAATCTTATTAGTAGTCTAGCTATTATTTAAGACCTTAAATCACTAATCTTTAGGTAGATTATTAAACTAACCTATAATAGTAACTTTGCCTTTAAATATTATATATAGCGGTAGTAAATAACTATCTATATAGATTACTTTGATTATAGTAACCTATTCACGATTTCCTGGCTATAGGATAGACCGCTGACTATAGTATTCTACTTAGGTAACTACCTTCTATAAAGATATAAGATCTATTATAAAACTAGTCTTATTAAAGTTGTATATATCCTCCACTTATATACTATTCTTATTGATAATATATTATATAGTTATAAACCACTATTATAGTGATTTTAGGTTTTTGTTTAGGACACGCTAGTAGTTATAGCGTCTTGAGAAATATATATAAAGCTTATTATAATATTTAATAAAACTTAATAACTAGTTAACACTAATAGTAGGTGGAGGGGTTATTCTATATATAGCAAGAAGGATATTAGCTATTTCTTATATAGTAGTAGGCCTAGGCGCTACACTATATAAATCTATAGAGAGTATCTATTTAATAAGCGTATCCTCTTCTAACTAGGTCAATTTATAGCTACTTAGGCGTTTATTAATATGTGGAGTTACCCTATAAGCGTGATCCCTAAGTGTTAAAGGGAGGATAATATATACTATTATAGCTATGTGTATTGACGGAAATTGGCTATTTTTGATAGCCTTGAGGGCTAATAAGATCTTTCCCTCCTACTTGATAGAGTTTCGCGATTTTTATAAGCGTTCTAGTGGTATAGTGGGTAGTTAAATAATATAGGTATACGTAAATATGTGTTTTTCGGTGGGGTAAGTGGCTTGACTATGTGAGCGGCTTAGCCGTGAATTACGTTAGTGAGCTTATTAATTAGTATAGCCCCTTCTTCACGCTACCTATTAAGGGCTTATTTAAGGTTCTAGACTCTTTTATAGAGGGTTTCTGCTTCTTTGTTTCCTATTTAAATTTAATCTATAGCTTTATTAGCCTTATTATAGGCTTATACTAAAGACCTATACTAGAAGTTTAGGTATATAGCCTGAATTACCTAATATTGTTCTATCACCTATAACCTATTTAAATATATATATCTGACTTAATATACTATATATAACCACTATATTAAAAATTTATATAGAATAATTAATTCTCTATTTAGCTAATACCTAATATCTAGTATAATAACCACTAGTGAGGTATACTATATATACTCGCTTAGTCACTAATAGAATTAGGCTATCTATAACCTTTTAGTCTAATATATCCTATACCTTATAAATAGTCTATCTAAAGAACTCCTAATTAGTCTCTAATCTGCCTAAATAGGTAAGCTTTAGATATAACTAGTAAAGTTTCTCTTTTAATAACCTCTATATAGGTTTAATTAGATTTAAATTAGGTAAGTAGAGCGGCTATTCTAGAACGTGAATACTATAGATTTTAAACTACTCTTTTGCCTATTTTGATATATATATCTATACGTTATCCTATTAGAATACTAGATTAGGTGAATATATATTAACTAAACCTATTTCTAGCGCTTCTAAGTATAAATTTGTTATATATCTACCCTTTTCCCCTAGGCTATAGTCCTGATTAAGTATAATAAGCTTAGTTCGGCTACTAAACCAGATTCTAGCCTAAACTATTTAGGAAATATCCTTTATATAAGGCTTATTTAAGATAAGATCACGTCTATATATTTCCCTTTCTAGCTAAGTAACTTATTTAGCGTTCAAATTAGGTGTTCGTTGAACACTATATTTATCCGAAAAGATGATATGTTTAAGCTTCTCTCTAAGATCCCTACACTACTATTTTTGGCAAAAATGTCTTTGAGTATATACTAGAGCCTTTGAAATAGGTATATAGCGCCTTGCCTAGAACCGCTTTAGGTCATAATTATGTAATATCTAATGAATTGTTGATCTAGAGGGGTGGCCTGGTATCTACGTAGTAAGCTTTTTATAGCTTAACTAGGGCTTTTGGTGAGTAAGAATTTAGATGATTTAGGTAGTAGATTAGTTGAACTTAGTAGGAGTACCTGACCTAGGTAGTGAATTAACTATATAGTGGTTTTAGAAGCGTTTGATTATCTTATATATTATACACTAGTTAATACTAAAATCAGAAGTAATCTACAAAGCTAAATTGCCTAATTCAGAAGTGTATATAATTACTAAGTATACCTTAGGTAAGGGTTCTACGCCTCTTCCACGTTTGTTTATAGTTACTTTCGCTATACCACTCATTTTAAGTGGATAGGAGAAAGTTGAAAATAAGAGGTTAGGGGGTCTACACGATAAAACGCGCTAGTAGCACTAGCGTGTGCCTAAACTTCTGATACCTCTCTATATATCTTCTACACTTTAAGGTAGCCGTATCTTTTGCTCTAGCGGCTTTATCTTTTGCCTTATCTATTTCTTTGTGTAGCTTCTTATATTTAGTTGACTAGATATTCTACTTAGTTAGAAGCGTGTCGTACACTAGCTTTGAGTCCTTATGAACCCACTTTGTGAGTTTATTAGAGCTAGAGATTTAGTAGGTTTCATTTAGGTCTTCTTTGTTAAAAAGAACTAGATAGCCTTTAGCGGCCGATCGGCGAGTGCCTGGTCCTTCTTTGAGTTCAGACATTGTCGGTAAGTCAGTAACTAGGTGTTCTCACTATTAGCGGTGACTCGCTAAGGAGGCACACTTGCTTAGATAAGAATTAGTGATTGAGGTGAAGTGAGAGGTAGGTCCTGCTATCGGTTTGCAACGACGTTGAAATGTGCTAGGATGGCCTAGTCAGGATGAAGAGTTGGAGAGAGAGTATTATGTAATATAGGCCAGATTGTTGAGAAAACAAGTGTATTTGATACACGTGATACTAGGTCTGGGGAGAGAAGAAGAGGTGTAGGAGGAGAGTGAGGCTCGCAGATAGGCTGCGAGGCTGCGCTAGTCCCAAAAGGGAAACAGAGTCTGATCTCGATCATTACAATATAGAGTTATTAAGAATCTTAATAGTCTTTTGTCTCTATCTACTAATTAGTATTCTATCTAATATCTAGAGCTAGGAGATCCTAATCTAGTTTTATAATAAATATAAAGATAAAAGGATAGAGAAATAACTAATAATAGTTATTTTTATATATAATATATAGATAATATTATTAGTAATTAAGAATAATATTTATAATCTAGGGAGACTATAAAATATTAGTATAATAACTATAATATAACTACTACTATATATATTTTCAGAAGTATATAAATCTATAAATACCTGATAATAACATAACTTAGTATAATAATATAATAATGATTATAGTTTTTCTTTATTTCTCTAATAAATCTAGTTTAAATAATAATAATTCTATCTAAACGTTTATAGTATAGGGTGATTACTCCAAAACTTAAGAATATAGTTTTATTTAGGTAGGGGAGGATATAATCCCAGAAGTGTATATCTAGTGTATTTCAGCTACTATACTATAGCTGAACTTAGTGTATTTAATCTTATTCTCCTGTGATAGTAATTAAATATGCCCTTTCGCTCCAAAAATCTTAATAGCTTTGGTAATAGTGGCTACTTCGCTATTTTTAAAGGCTTATAAAGTAAAATTGACTCTACTATCCTTATTGATCGAGTTCTATAATAATTAAGAGCGTTTTGGTGGTATAGTGGATGGTTGAAGAATATAAATATAGATATGTTGATACTCTTGGCGGGCGGTGGCGGCTCGCTTGTAGTAGTGGCTCGCTTGTAGTAGTGGCTCGCTTGTAGTAGTGGCTCGCTTGTAGTAGTGGCTCGCTTGTAGTAGTGGCTCGCTTGTAGTAGTGGCTCGCTTGTAGTAGTGGCTCGCT
>JAPDFJ010000060.1:0-59771 GCA_027569595.1 Penicillium sp. G339 | reverse complement strand
CCCCCCCCCCCCCCCCCCCCCCCCCCCCCCCCCCCCCCCCCCCCCCCCCCCCCCCCCCCCCCCCCCCCCCCCCCCCCCCCCCCCCCCCCCCCCCCCCCCCCCCCCCCCCCCCCCCCCCCCCCCCGGCGAGAAGGCAAGCAGGACAGCACAGAAAGAGAAGAAAGAGAAGAATTAACAGAAGAATGGCATGAAGCCTGACGTAAACGAAGGGAAATAGAAGCAATGGCTCGCGGAAGAGGAGAAGAGAGAAAAGGACAGGTTGAGTCTCTTTGGTACAATACAGGGGGCAATACGGTATATTCAGTACAGCACCGTGTACATGTACATGTGCCCTGGTAGATGATGCATCATAAGTTACAAAAGTTATTCAAATTGTACCTGTTAATGTAGTATTTATTTTTATACTTACACCTCCGCATGTAGCTGTTTACTTGTAACTTGTAACTTGTATATCTTGTGCATTGGGTTACTCAAGGTAGCGAACCCCGTAATCAGGATACCAGATTACCTGGATAGAGCTACTAAAGGGTCGCGCGAACAGGCCACGTCTCCTCCCTCATTTCCACTTTCCACACCATTCCCACCACTCCGCGGTGGAACTGCCCTAATTAGTGTCGTCGCAAGGACCGACTGGGCGTGGCCGAGAAGTTTCGCGTCGATCCGGCAGGGGATCTAGTCCTCCTCGCCATCCCCTTGCAGGCGCCCTCACGCCCGCCACGAGGGGCCGGAACGTAAAGCCGGCCATAGATATGAGACAGGCCATTCCATAATTCCAGAGTTGGCTTCGATATAGGATGGCACTGACATAGATGAGGATAAGGATCTTCTATGGGCTACCTAGAGTAAATCATACTTATCATACATAGGTGGTAGGCTGCTCATGTTGGCCTAAGGCGAACCGGGCCCAGCCGCCGCAGCTGACGATCCTACTAGCAGCAGCAGCAATTAGCAAACTTCACAGTTGCAACGATTAGAAGACCCCCTTCATCACATCAATCCTTCACAATGGCGAAGAAGATCATTATCGATACCGATCCAGTACGTTCAGTGGTTTCCTTTTTTCCCACATTGCCAGATACTCACACCAAACTAGGGTATCGACGACATCCTCGCTCTGCTTCTGGCTCTATCCGCCAAGCCAGAGGAGGTCGAAGTGTTGCTGATTTCCTTAACCTTTGGCAACATCGAAGTCAAAAAGTGAGAACTCATCCACACTATTCACTAGACGGAACCCGTACTGATAATCCCACCAGCTGTCTTCGCAATGTGGTATCCATGTTCCACATCCTCGAGCGCGAAACCCAGTGGCGTCGCCAGAACGGACGCGCCGAGGGCTTCGGTACAATGCGCGCATTCCGCCCTGTAGTCGCTGTGGGTGCTGAGGATCCTCTCGAGGACCAGAAGATGCTCGCCGACTATTTTCGTATGTCCCCTTACCCCTCCACATCGAGGAGGTACTGTGTACTTTGGTTAACCATTACCCCGCAGATGGCACCGATGGACTTGGAGGTATCCATGCTAGCGTATGTCCATCCGTATTCTTGCAATCGCATGTCCCCCCTCTATGAACGAAGCAGCCGGCTGACTTTACTGCATAGCACCCACACCTCACTCCCAGCCAGGCTTGGGAGCATCTCTTCGACCCGGCCCTTGATCCCGATGGAATTCAATCCGTTCGCACGGGCGGCGACTCGGGAGATCATTCGTTCATCCCATCCAAGATCCCTGCGCACAAGGAGATTCTCCGCGCACTGCGCGAGAATGAACCGGACTCCATCACCTTGGTGGCTGTCGGTCCCCTCACGAACCTGGCACTTGCAGCTGCCGAGGACCCGGAGACCTTCCTCCGTGTGAAGGAGGTGGTTGTAATGGGCGGTGCCGTCAACGAGCCCGGTAATGTTAGTTGATATTACAATGCCCCGTCCTATGCAAGTTCCACAAAAATTGACCCAATCGAATTCCTGCAGGTTACTCCAGTGGGCGAGTTCAATGCCTACGCAGATGCCTTCGCCGCTGCACGGGTCTTCGCTCTTACATCGCCTAACCCGAACTCAACTCTGCCCCCCTCCACTACTTCACAACTGGCCCCATACCCTGCGAAACTGAGCAAGCAATTGACGCTGCGTCTCTTCCCGCTGGATATCACTCTGCGCCATAACATCTCCCGTGGCCAGTTCCGCACCGCAATCACCCCGCTCCTTGAGAAAGGTTCTCCCCTCGCGGAATGGGTCAATGCGTTCATGGGACACACCTTCCGCACTTTAGAACGCCTGCACCAAGGCCATGTCGGTGATGATGCTCAATTGAGCCTACACGATCCTGTCTGCGTTTGGTACGCTTTGACAGCCGAGGATCCTCACTGGGCTCCAGCGCCCAACTCGCCTGAAGATATTCGGATCGAGACGACCGGCCAATGGACTCGTGGTATGTGCGTAGTTGATCGTCGTAACCGCCACCGTATTGAGGGTGATGAGGAGAGCCCGAGTGATCATGGTCATTGGTTGAGTGCCCGCGCTGGCAACCGTATTTACAGGATGGATCAGTCGCCGGCAGAGTCTAACTTTGGTCAGGTCATTATTGACAAGCTGTTTGGCTAGACATTTGATAAATATAGAATTGATGATATAGATGCTTGAATAATTGAAATATCGCCATGTTCAAATCGTGAGCACCCCGTGTAGGATTAGCGCCGAGAAGAGGGAGACTTCATCTAATTGGGTGTATTCCAAATCGAAGCTGTCAATCTTGTCAGGTCTAGGTTTCTACTTAGAAAATTGCTCCACTTTTTGTCTTTGCAACGACGGCTGCAGTATAGTGTGCATTGTTCTTTTTTCGGATTGTGGACAATCCCAAGAATATTCCCTGTCTCTTTAGCCGCGCGTTATGGCCCTCGTGATGATTGGCCCGATGTGACTGCAAGAAAGCAAGATCTGCAGAATGGCTCCTTTGGGACATTTTGTCACACTTCGCACTGATAACGCCGCATCAGAACAGTGTTTTGTTTTGTGATTGATGACCAGTTAAAGGAAACCTTGACAATTCGATATAAAGTGATCGATGCCCGTGCTTTTCTTCAGCACTACGTACCATTGCTATTTTACAACCTGCCCAGCTTGTTTCTTTCGGTTTCATTACGGAAATTAATCTTTCACTTTGCCCGAAAATGCCAGGCGTTGAGACTATTGGGAGTTTTTCTACCGTCGCCGCACTCATTGATCAGTCAATTGATAATTATCAGAAGGCGTACGACTACCTTGAACGAATGGGAGGCCTTGGAATAGTTGACGATTCGATGGTCATAGCTCGTGAAACACCACCGAATCGCATGAGTACCTCACAAGTGAAACGTGAATCACAGCCCAGAGATTTCTACAAGGAGTTAAATAAGAAAATTGACACTTGCGACAAAAAGTCTCATGAATTGAGACATCTCATAACCAAGTCAATTTTTGAGAAAAAGAATCACGGGTTGAGTTGTTATTCGGTTGGGTTCGAGAAAATGGGCGACGAGGTCGAAACCTATAAAGACGTCCAACATTGGACCAACAACGATCTCATTCATTCTTCAAAGGCAGCACGGATGTCAGAGTCTGAAGTGAATCTTCCGAAATATTTCAACGCAGGCAAAGAGATTCAACCCCGTTTTGTGAACAAGGCACATGGACTCTCTAACAACATTAATGGACAACAAATTATGGGTGGAATTCAGCAGTACCACTTCAGTAAGTCAGCAAGCTGAAATCTGCCTGTATCACACTACTGCGAAAGTAACTGCTGACTATGATCAATAGTAAACCTGCCCGAGGTTGATTTCAGCTTCAATCGTGCCATTGGAATGGACCTCAGCCAAACTACTTGCATTGCCTCTGGGTATTTCCAAGGCCGTGAATACGAGCTTGCCGAAATGACAAGAATCTTGAACCCCACACATAAGGCCAAAAGTCCACGATGTTTAGCTATTAGTGGCACGGCCGGACTAGGTAAAACACAGCTTTCCATTGCATACGCGAAGCTCCATTGCGAGCGTTCTGACCCGTCCTATGACTCGGTGATTCTACTCAACGCATCGTCCGAGTCTAACCTGAAAGATGGGTTTCAACGAATTGCAAAAAGGATATTCAAAAGGATACCCGAGTACGAAGATGCCGTAGAGCATACGCTGCAGTGGCTATCGGACTCGAGAAATAAAGGGTGGTTACTGATATTTGATGAATATGACGACACGGACCAATTCAGCATCACCCAATATTGCCCCATTGGCACTAACGGGACAATCCTGATCACCACCCAATCCCCGCTTTCCGTACCTGGTACCCCTTTTCGTTTGCAGCCATTGGATGAAGAGGGTAGTTTGGCGGTCTTGGAAGCCAGATCCGAACGAAAGAACACTTTGAATGGTACGATAATCGCTTACATATCAAAACTTAGCTAAAAGAAACCTAGATCCAGATGCGAAAGAACTTGTGAAGCGGCTCGGGGGACTCCCTCTAGCGCTAGCTACGGCCGGGGTCTATATCCAGCGAAACAAATGCACCTTCAAGCACTATCTCAAAGAGTACAAGAACCATTGGGTTTTTAATTCCAACAGCCACATAAAGTTTCCAGAATATGACAAATCACTACATACGGCCTGGGATAAATCACACGAAAGATTGAAATCATATTCACCCAATGCCGCAACTCTACTAGGGATGCTAGCATACTTCGATAACCCGAAGGTCCGACACGAGCTTATCCCTACGGGGGAAGGCAATACACCAGACTATTGGCGACATCAAATGAAAACAAATGACAAGAAAATCCAACCCCTGATGGGGATCCTAGCGGACTTTGGCTTTTTGGATTCCGAGAGAAATGACGAAATCGAGCGGCCACCACAATGGAACATGCAAAATTGTGTTCATGCTTGGACGTTAGCAGTGCTGAACGGAGAAGTTAACCCAGAATTTCACTGGTATGCCTTTGACTGTATCGCTTCGTAATACTGACAAATGGACATGGGGTGTCGGTCGGTCTTGATGTGTCATTTCCTGTCTTCTAATTTGAACAAAATGTACTGTAATTTGCATGTGACTTTTTACTGAGAACATGGCTCTTGATAGCGACAAGTATATTCAATCTAAGCTGAGATAAAGAGTACGGGTCAGCTCATATTATCCAATAGACCATGCCAAAAATGCCTAGAAAATATCATTGGCCGGTTTATCGCCGCAATACTGCATCTTTAGAGCTTTGACTCTAACATCCTGTTGGGGGCTCCATCTGGCGAGGGCTTCCGTTATATCGAAGCGGGTCCACCATCATTCGGCATTGGCCCGGCCTTAGCACAAGGCTAAGATTGCTTTGGAATTCATAGTGAATGATATGATAGGATGGTGATGTATTATCTTGGGCGTAGAATGTGGACGCGGGACCGCGTTGAATTTAATCGGGCAAGCCTATAATCATTGTTTCATCATTGTTCCGTGCATTGGCCTAGCACGAATGGCTCCAAGCAGCATCATGATTCAATAGGAACTTGCTTTGAATTTACCTGAACATTTCCCAGCCACATCAGCAATGAAGCTCTACCCTGATACGTCGCGGGAAAGGTTAAACAGCCCCTGTCTGGAATGTGGAATGCGTAACCTAGGGATCGGCCGCGCCGCCTGCTATACAGGCAGTTTCGTTGCAGCTGTACAATCCAGGAGGCTATTTTAGTTGACGGTAGATGGAAGTCCAGCCACTCAGCGGCTTTTGATCGCAGGGGGGTTGTTTATATAAGAGCGAAGCCCGAGGGGGGATGCTACGAACTATCTACATCTCTATCCACATCACAGTTGATCTTCCCCGACCTGGCAGCGTCAATTCCCCGGATTTACTTCGATCACCCCTTGTTCTCAAGGTGATTCTTTTTTACTATTATCCACCACAATGCAACTCACCAACCTTCTGGGTGTCTGTCTTCTGGCCATGACCGCCAATGCGGCCGCCATGCCCCGATTCGCCGGTCCCTACCACGGCGATCGCATCGCGGTGCACGTGCCCAGCAACGCAACGGCACCACACAATGCGACGACGACCGGCACCAAAGGAAAAGCGCCGTTGACGACAGGAACATCGCAGGCGAAGAACGGACCGGGGGTTAAGGAGCCGAACGCTGAGCACAGTGCGGACAAGGCGGATATCCCGCTGAACTCGAATATTCCGAACCACATCAAGCATATCAACCACTGCCAGGAGCTGTGCTCCTTGGAGTCACAGACGTGCACGATTGCGATGCCGGACGAGGATGTCTATTGGTAAGTTTGACCCCTAGCCGAAGCGAGAAGACGATACTAATGAGAGTATAGCTCCGACATGTACAAGCAGTGCATTTCCAAGTGCCACCCGACGGATTTCGAGTAGGGAGAGTGTTTCACGTTGGAGAGATTAAGGGTACAAAGTCAGGAACAGAATATATGTGATATGTATGGACTCTAGCATTCGTGATATATGGTCGGAATTGTAACTTGCCGAGGGTCAGAATAGTGAATACAATGAATGTGATTTTTCATTTCGCGTGCCATGGAACAGGAGAAAGTAGAAGAAGAAGGAACGAGGAGAAGAGAAAGAGTGGAGAAGGCATCTGCACTGCGTCATGGTATGTGTTAGTGTTAGTGACTGACTTGGGGAAGGAACAAAAATGGTGTAAATCCCAGATCGGCAAGTGCCACCCTGATCCCTGAAAGCCGCACGTGCTGAACTGCTCTTCCCAAGGGTGACTTCCAGTCCCAGTCAGTCCTCGCGTACCCTAGGCACTGGGAGGCACAAGTACCAGTACTAAGGGCACCCCAGGATAAGCTCAGGCCCCACTTCCAGCCAGCAAATGCGCGTTGTTCCCTGCGACACGAGCTCAGCCCCGCACCCAATGAGCTTCCGCCATTGCGGCTCGTGGGCTGCCCAAGCACGCGACACTTGAAGACAAGACAACTCGGAGGGGGCGAGCAAAAGATACAAGGAGCCTTGGTCCCCGTCGATTCCTGCTCTACTGTGCAACTTTTCTCTCCTTGCAGATACACTGTACACACCAACGTCATGTCTCGTTCACGATTGCCTCCTACGCCTGCCATGTCCGGCGAACTCATCATCAAGGACTTGCCTATCGATGGGACCGATGTCTTTGCCTTGCCTCCTGCTGCTATCACTCCGGCCAAAGATAGTTCCTCCAGTCGTCGTTCTTCTCGTTCGGATCCTACATATGAACCCGCCTCGCCGACCTCACCTGATCTAGTAGCTCGCGGCCGCAACCAATCTCATACTTCCCGCTCAGGAACGGCTACTAAGCGTCCACTGGAGGACTTTGATCTGCCTCCCCCGCCGACGAGGACTCGCAAGATCATCCAGATGAAACCCAAGACCCCGGCTACCTCTAAGTCTCCTGCAAAGCCCAAGGAGAATGGTAAGACCGGTCAGCAGGTCGAACCGGCCACTGCCACTGCCACTGCCAATGCTACCCCGGCTTCCAAGAAGAAACCAAGTGCAACAAGTGCAGCCGGTCGAAAGATTGCCCGCAAGACTGCCCACAGCTTGATCGAGAGGCGCCGCCGTTCCAAGATGAACGAGGAATTCGGTACCTTGAAGGATATGATCCCGGCCTGTCGGGGACAAGAAATGCACAAGCTGGCCATCCTTCAGGTGTGTTCATATTGACGATTCCCGATTCTATGGATATCACGCTAATCCCATTCCACAGGCCAGTATAGACTATGTCAACTACTTGGAGCAAATCATCCAGGACCTCAAGACGGACGGGATAACCCACTCTGCCGCACCGCCATCACCCCCATCCCCAGAGTTCATCGCCGAAGATGTCGGAAACATGCATCAACCACAGCAGCGTCCTCCATCCTCCGCGTACTCCTATTCCGCATCTCCTTCGCCAGAGATCCTACCACCAAGTGGACAGGTCTCGGATGTATCTCCCTCCTTCTCCCCTCGCACTCGTCTGCCTTCCGTGCACACACTGTCCGAGGTGCCCTCCATCTTGCCCAGTCCGGCACTGGGCCCCTCATACCATTCGATGGATAAGATCCAAGATCTTCAGGGTATCGACCACGAGGCCTCCGCTGCCTTGCTCATGCTGACTCGCGATCGCCGGGGTACCGCTGACTCGATCAGCGAGCATTTCCCTACTAGCACTGCCCTTGGTCCTCCTTCAGAGAAGCCCCAAGCGGCGTCGGATATACAGAGGAGAAAGGGAATGAGTGTTCGAGATCTTCTTATCTCATGAATAATGAGTTTGTCATTTAGCGGTCTGGAAACTTAACGGAAATGGAGTTTTGGGAGGCGGTTAATCTTGAGCGTTTCCTGCCTTTTGAAAATTTGCGACACTGCTTCTGTTTGTACATTTTTTCTTTTTTGGAATTTTGGACACTATTCGGATTCGGAACAACTTGAACAGGTTTATAAGTGTTCTTTGTTTTATATTCTCGCCTTTTACAGAATGGACTATACGATATAAAGGGATACCGGTCAGGCGTCCTGGATGAATACAAAAGCAATACAAAAGCCTATACATATTCACTGAAGCATTATAGTATATACTAAATCCTGATTACTCTCATTACTCTGATGATTACTCTCATGAGATGTTCTTTCGACCAAATCGCAACCCTTTGAGCCCCACATCTACCCACACCGGCCGCTCTGATTGGCGGACCTTCGGACATGCCAAACACCGAACGGCCGAGCCCGACCTTCAATGGCCTTTGCTTTTGCTTCGCTTTTGCTTTTGCTCCGACTTCAATTCTCAAATATAAGCCCCTTCTCGGTATTAAACGAGGCACTTGAAATTAATAAACTTCAATTTATGAGCCGCGTCCGATGGAGAGCCTTCGCCGATACAATGTGGAGCGTTCATGCCTGCGCTGCCACGAGCGCAAGGTCAGATGCGACAAAGGCTCACCATGCAGCAAGTGCGTGCGTCTCGACGAAGTTTGCGAATATCCAGGACCGCGAAGAGTGAAGCGTCGACCTCCAAAGACAACGGTGACGGACGTTGTGGCCCGACTGGAACAGCTGGAACGATCTATCGCAACAATAGCCGGAAACCCGTCAGCGCAAACGAGACTGCGGAGACCACAGCAACAGCTACCGCTCCCTAGAGCTGCTCATATATCAGTGCCAATCTCAGCTCCAGCTAATGGATCTGCCTCCTCGCCAAGTCACGGATCATCCGCCGGATCCCAGAACCATGGGTTTCTTATCAAAGACGGCGCATACATCGATGAGCCGTTTCTGTCACGAGTCCTTGAAAAGGAACAAGAATTACAGTCTGCTCTCGGGACACCGAGTACAGGGACTGGCGGTTCAAGAAAACCGCCTCCGCTCAAAGTAGACGGTATTCTCACTAATCCGCTTCTGGCTCAAGTGGATTTCAAGGCACTTTATCCAGATCGGTACCAGGCGACGCTGCTTTGGCAGACGTTCCTAGGTCGGGTTGACCCAGTTATAAAAGTGCTTCATATTCCAACTACGCAGCCGCGTATCTTTGCTGCCATCAATCGACCCGATGCAGTTCGACCTGATGTTCATTGCCTTCTTTTTGCTATCTTTTTCGCTGCCACGACAGCTCTCTTGAGCGATGATCCGACAAACGAGAATATTCGAATGGATCTACGCCGATACCAGCAGGGAATCGAGCTGAGCATCTATAACTCGTCCTTTTTGGAATCACCTACGTTATCATCGTTGCAGGCGATGACTATATATTTGGTAGATATCGCCCAATATTCATTCCATCCTTTCTCGAACTAATGTTTCTCGATTAGACATGTTTGCGCTACAGCAACAGTGGACGATCTGGCTTCACTCTGCGTGGCTTGACTATTCGTGCTGCACAGTCTATTGGCCTTCACCGCGATGGAGAAAACTTCAAGCTCTCACCTCTAGAATGTGAGATTCGTCGACGAGTATGGTGGGTACTATATTCTACCGACGCCCGCATGGCCGAAGATCATGGCATTCTAGTATCGGAACAAGAATACGGAGGCGACACCAACCTCCCATCCAACATTGATGATCAAAACATCGGAGAAAAAACCACCGAACCAGTTCAATCCAACCAACGATGGTCCGAAATGTCGTTTATGCTCATTATCAACGAGATCAACAAAATGTGGGTTCCGATTGCTCGGTCCACAGATAATTCACCAGACGGAACCCAGTCATGCCAACTATTGAAACAAATGAAAGAGCGACTCCACGATCGATTCATCCAACACGCTGATATGGACATTCCTATCCAGCGACAAGGCGCAATGCTTGCAAAGGTCCTAGTCGCCAAAGCAGAAGTCCACATGCGACAAAAAGTCCTCCAAAAGCAAGCCGGAGCCTCCTCAACCGTCGACACAGATACTACAAATGAATTACTCGGCATGGCCGTCCAAGCCCTAGACCTTGGACTCGAAATGTATACCGACGAGCTATTGCGCGGTTTCAGATGGTTAACATCCACATACACCCAATTTCACCTCCTCACCTACATCCTCTGGCATCTATGCGTCTACCCAACAGGTCCACACAACGAACACGCCTGGCATAGCGTAAATCGACACTTCGACCTAGCAGAAAATGATCCCTCCTGGCCAGACCCGGGCCCTAAATGGCCCATGCTGATCCAGCTCCGGGCAAAGGCATCGCGGGTCCGACATGCTCATATCGCGTCTACTTCCACCGAGAGCTTACCCGACGAAAGCGCTATGCAGATGCAGATGCAAATGGATTTAGGTGATATACCAAGCGATGCTCTTCTGGATATGGATAATTGGGATTTGTTTTTTCCTGATTGGAATTACTTGGCGCAGAATTTATCTTTTATGGGGGATGGTCGCTAATGCTTCCTTTATGTCAAGGGCATGGAAATAATTTCAAACTATAATTTCGATACAATAGATTGGGTATAAAGATTGAACATTTCGAAGATAATAATGAAAACCATTCAATTAAAAATAACTTAGCTTTCAATACAAGTCCAGGACCAACTATCCTTCTTCATGGAGTCTCTACTTCCGTGTTGACCTCTTCATCAGATCCTCTGATTACATCGACTCCTCTAGTTGCTGCTGCACACGCTAATTCTGTTCCGGCGTGCCACGCCTAATACTATCTAATGTCTAAGCATTTCTTTTGATGGGTAGCAATTATGTAACGTGTATTATATCAAGCTTCCAATCCAACTTTTGTCACTCTTTCATCTCATATTTCATTGATCAGACATGATTGTCTATAATTTGTTGAATAATAAGTATTGTACTTTAGAGCTGTAGAATACCGTACTACTTTGGTGGCTATTGTACCACATCATCATTATGGGAGTTTCAGTTGTCTGTACTTTAGATCAACCTCTTCATGCACTGTGTTCCAGACCAACATCCCGAGCTAGATATTTATTTTCATATTCTCTTACAAGAGACTTGTACTCAATATGTTCATGGTTCAAGCAAATTACCTTCGGTGTCATGCCACGGGAAAAGCCATTATGTTCGCTGGCAACATACAGCTCTCTCCTCGTCCCACAACTAGACAGAGCCACCCCGTTGGGGATAAATGGTTCAAGATCATTGACGCTGAGCCATTTACTGCTAATAATACCATAGAAAATTTCCTTGTTTGGAAATGACTTGGCTTAATTCCCGTACTGATAGACCCCGCCGGGATCAGGCTTGTCTAGCATCCCGAGACCCTATTTTCTCTAACTCGTTTCAGCCAACTTTTTTTTAAAATCACAGTTCCATAGCTGCAGATCACGAGACGCAGTCCACTAATTCAATGTGCACTCGATATCTTTACTGGCGCAGGGGATTCATTGATGTAGCTCAGTCTTTTCTAATGTTGTCCACCGCAAAACCCAGACATCTGGATCTTCAGGGGAGGTGTCTTCCACTGTATGTGACCCCTTTGGGTCGAAGTGTGTCTCTTCTTTCTGCTTCAATGGTGGTTGACCAGGGGTCGCCGAATATGGCACCGCATTTGGATCAAAACCGAACACAGTATCCCCATCCGTGTTCAGAAACGTGTCAAAATCGAAAGCCTCGAGAATATCTGGATTATCAAGAGAGCTGAAATCGAGATTGAAGCCGCTCTATAGAAGGGTTAGGAGTGGGGTATTTCAAAAGCGGAAGCATCGAATGAAAGGAAACATACCGTATCAGAAAAACTTGTATCGGATGAGAGTCTGGGCGGTGGATGTTCCAATGATGGATTTGTTCTTGATACAGGGTAACTGTGTTCTTTTTTCCTCTTCTTGGCGCGAGCTATTGGCGATGTTGTTTCTGGTGGAGGAATCTGAGGTTGCGGCTTTGTGGGGTTAGCGCTGACATCGAGCGGGTGGCTTCAGTTACATACTGGAGTAATTCCCAACTGGGAGAAGAGTTGGAAGGCTCTCTTCCCATAAGTCTCACCGAGTCCTTGGGATTCCGCATGATGCAGGCTGATAAATCCATCTTTGAGCCTTTGATATCGACCCCCATCCAGAAAACGCTGTGCTGTGTCGATATTATGGAGGACAGCCTTCACCATGTTATAATAGTGCTGAAGCTCATCATCTGTTTTGTGAAAATTATCTGGTAATTGGGACAAATCTCCAGTTGCATGATTTTGAACATTCAGATTGATTAACTGAATGGACGTGGTCAAGTGCGCGAATTTCCTTTCGCTTTCACTTTTTTCCATGGCCAGAATTTGCAGTAGCTCGCGTTGCTCCTGGGATTTATTTACTTCACGTCGACTATCAAATGGTCAGAAGTTAATAAAACAAGATGGACTGGGCGTTTCACTTTACCTGCGTAGCTGTCCAGCGTATATGACAACATTGAGCATCAGAAGCATGGTCGATTTCAATCGCTCCAAGTTCCCGGCCACCGCATCTAAACGGGGTTCATTCATTAAAAACCAAATTTTCCGTGTTGCTCTTTCCATGCGGGATTTTGATGATGCAGGATCTGGATGCTGCTGCTCAATCTCGCTCTCCAGGTCCTTGAAGACCTTTTTGCACTCTTCCAGCACATCTTGGGCAGTGGCAAATGCGGCGGGGGAATACAACGACACTAGATCATCCTGTCCTAAACTGTCACCTAATTGACGAAGCACACTGCATGTCAGAGCGACGTCGTTGGACAGACTTCTTAGTGCCTTGTTGGCATTCTTGAACTTATGTGCGACCGTGCATAGCTTGACCGAGAGACGACCCCCCAGCTCGGCAACTTGCAGGGCCGCTGAAATGGTGCCTAGAACCTCAGCCATGTTTGACGATTGTGTGTTCCTGCATTGTCGCCCGGCCTGGTTGCTTTGGGCCTCTGGTTGGAGTGTAAGAGACGCCCCCTCCTTGAAATTACCGGCCCCCACTACGCTAAGCACTAGCGGCTAGACCACATCGGGTTTTTGTTGATTAATTTGTTAAAATAGTTTTTGAGATCTAAAGAGATCTAAATAGTTTTATAACTTGAACTACTGCGGTACGTGTGTAGTAAGAAATACCAAGACTCCAAATTTCGCATGATGGATCTAAACATAACTCGACACGCCACGCAAGAGATAAGACAACGACCCATTTGCGATAATCTGAAACGACCCGCTTGTGGGCATACCATATCGATCCCTTGATTTCCTGTGCAATTTAGTCCACTTGAATCCTCTGGAGTTGATGACATATATGGCCACTCTGTGCAGGCTGCGAGAGTTATGTTGTCGTGGCTGGGGGGATTCCCCGCATTCGAGGGACTTGTCGAAGCCCTAGAGAACCTTGGAATGTTGTGGTGGCCGGAGGAACTTAAAAGCGATCGTCCATCGAGTCTGTCCGACAATTGCTGGGCCTTCAGAGTAAAGCATATATGGGGCCGATTTGGCTACGCGTGTTAATCCTGTTATGCAGTTCATCCTTCATCGGTAAAATACGGTACATGATTTTTACGAGGCACAAAATCGAAGAAGAAACTATGAACAGATCAATTAATAATATTATGGATCGGCTAACAAATGGTAGAAATAACCTTTTCACAACCCCATGCGAATGCTCACAAAATCTCCGGAAAATATGCAGTTTGCCATAAAATCGTAACTTCGCAAGAAGAATCCTTTATGCCTCTTCCGGAGTTCTCACTCCACTGGAAGACTTCAGCATATCCTCTTCCAATAGACGCTGACAGAAAGGACTTCGCTTTCTAATCCAAGGTCCAAAATAGAGCAGTGCGAAAGGAATAGGGATACAAAGCAAGCTCACAAATCCAAGAACCGAAGTTCCCCATGATACTCCAAGCTTTGCGTAAAGAGGATCGGCGGCAAGAGGGAACAGAGCACCCGCAATACTCCGCATTATCACCGAAGAAGCCAATGCACTCGCAGAGTAAATACGGTATGCATCAGTGACATATGTGAGAAGCGAGATGAAGATGGTTTGATAACCTATTCCGAATACTAAGCCTGAGAGCACAGGCACAATCCAATGGACGGACTGTTTTGCCGACCATGCCAACCAGAAAAGACTGATCGTTAGGCACGGCCCAGCAACACAAGATAGAGGAAGTCGGTGATATTCGGGACTGGACGCCCAGCGCTTTCCGAGCGTTTTTGACCTTTCGTAAAAGGCATCGTAGTAGAGGGCGAAGACACAGGATGATGCGGCACCGATGCCCACTGCACTGTATAAGCTTTATGAAACAACCACATTCCGAGAATTTACTCACTTGGGATGTATGTAAGAGATGTCTTGGCAACATCAAATTGGTATGTCCCTGCGCAAAGTTAGTCTTGGTGGAAGCCTGGGCATTTATGCGAAAGGAATCGAATTTACCCTGGAAGATGATCGGGTACGCCTGGAAATAGAAAAACACCATACTCCATGCAAGTGAAATGAAGATGGCTGTAAAAAGAATAATGGGCTCGAAGACAAGCATCGTAAGAGGACGCGTGAGGGTTTGAGTAAGGGTGAAAGCAGTATCGGAATTCAACTCCTGCGGAGCGAGATAGCGATCAGACCTGCTCTCCTTTCTTAACCTCCTGGCTTGTTTCTTGATTAAGACAGGAGCGAAGGTTTCTGATAGAAAGAGCAGTCCTATCCATGTTATTCCACTTAGGATCAAATCAATTCGAAATGTCCATCGCCAACCATACTGAACTGAGCATCCAGATATGATGGGACCAATAATAGGGCCGAAGCTAGTTGCCTAAAGATGATGTTAGACCATTCTGATTCAAGCTTGGTGTGATGATAGACGCCGTGGGTACACCATACCGACATATACATCGCCATCGCCCTACCACGAGCTCTTAGATCAGAAAACATATCTGCATAGACACCGCCTACAACAGTCTGAGGGGCAGCGGCCATGGTACCACAGATGACTCGAAAGATCAGTAGCGAGGTCCAATTTGGGGCGAAGGCACAGCCCAAAGTGCCAAGGCAGAAAATGCTGAAAGTCCAAAAAATAACGGGCCTCCGTCCGATAGTCTCGCTGAGGGGACTGAAGATGATGGGGCCAACACAGTATCCAATCAAAAATATGGCAGTTGGTAGGACCTTTTGGCTGTCGCCTGACAGGCCGAAGTCCTGTATGATAGTGGGAACTGCATTGCTAGGCAAAGAGGAGGATATGCCACTATTGAGCACGACGATGAGTGCGATGACTCCATTGTAAACTTTTTTAGTCTATTCAGTATCATAGTAGTTAGTAAATTTGTACAATTTAAACCTTTGTATATGACAAGAACATTCAAGCGTACAAGAGGCCAATTATTTGGGTTGACTTTTGAATCCACAGAGAAATCGACCAGTGTTTTTTGGGTAGGCAGATCAACCAGTAAATAATCCTCGTCTTCCATTATATTATTTCTGGAATGTATAGAGCTAGTTTCCTGCTTATTGGGAGTTGGTTTCTTGTCTAGAGAATGTTAGAGGGCGAGGTAATACCCCAAAAACAGGAGAGAGAGTTTCGCACCTGAGAAGGGGTGTGCGATGTTGGCTCGGAAAGAACGAGCTATCTTTGTGGCCATTTTGTAGGCCAAGCTGTAATATTAAAATACAGGGTGAGAAGGAAGAAAATAAAGTGTGTGGATAAAGTCTATACTCAAATGCCTCCAAACTGGGAGAATCAGACTCTATATATTGCAACAACCGTTCGCCTCGACAAGCAGTGGGGTGAAATTTCTTCGGTGAACCTGAGTCACAGCACCTAGAATTTGCGGCCATGCATAGTGTTCCAAACTATTATGTTTGCGATCCTAGAAACGACCCAATGAAGAACGCGCTATACTTCAAAATTTTGAGCAGGTGGGCCGGAGGCGGCTCGGGGCCGGTCGTTAGGGCAAAATATGCCCGGCCCCGACCAGGACCCGGTCCCTGACGGGTACCTCCGAAGCCTAGATCTTTCTCCGTTGCACCTCTTTTGTCCCAATTGTGGACAGGCTTGTTAGTAACGCGCGATTTCATGTGAAGTGTGAAATTTTTATAGCGTATGGCGGCCCAAAATCTTGCTTTCGTCTGCACGATTCCGTTGCTTGGCCCACAGGATTATCAGCACGAAACCGGCTTTGTAGATCAAATATCGAATACTATTCAATTCACGCAGCAATTCATAAAGTTATTGATATTCTATTGTGGCAAAGAAGGCATCATCGGCAGGAAATCGAATATATCATTCTGGCCCTCCTCAAATAGACCGAAAGAGTCAGCAATAGAGTTGGACATAGTCCAGTTGGGAGCTTCCATCGTGTCAGGTAGCCTTGGAAGAGGCGGTCTAGTCGTGGCAGCTGCATCACTACTCGGAAGCGGGGTCATGTTTTGATCCTTGCCATTCGGAATAGACGTGCCGGGTCTATAGCGAGGATACTCCAATGGTGCCAAAGGAGGGGGGTTCGGCACGGGACTGTCGGGGCCCCTGTAAGAAGGCACGGACCCATCGTCTTGTTCGGAGACATTGGGTCCTTCCATGCTGCCATTGCTCTGGGGACGCTGGCTCGCAATCAGAGCACGAGCATAGTTAACGAAGATGGAGACTGTGCGATGGATATCTGGATATGGGGGTTGCTTTAGAAAATCGCAAATCTTTTCCGCTCTATCCAAAAGAAGATCCTGGTCTATCATGTTTGGGCGCCATCGTGCGATACGAAGCGCAAAAGTCGCTGTGTGTAGATAAGCATGCCGTGCCCAATGTAAGTCTCGATCGAAACGTCACTTACTAACAAAGGCAATGGTCAGGGCCGGATAGGTTGGGGCCCATGGCAGCTGACATCGGTAAGCGGGCTCATTAATTAGAAACGCCATTTGATCCATGATTGTGGTAACCAGTGATTGCCACAAGTTCAGGACATTCTGATCTATGATTTCGGTATCAGAATTAGACGAAGTAGGTTGTAGTTTCTGGATCCGGGCGAGCGAAGCACATAAGACAAAGATCCTGGCATATAGAAGCATAAGTTTCAGGCTACTTCGCTGAAAAGCTCCAGCATGGAATCCATTATCTGAAAAAGTGCATCAGCGCTTAGGACTCTTGTGTGTTCCGGGTTTGGTGAGAACTCACTCATGTGGATCTCATCCCATGTGGTCCACCAGCTTTGTAGTCTTGTCATTATGGCCGGTAACTCTGTTGACACAATATCACGAATTGCTCCACAGTTCTCGATCACCATACGTGAGTTTCCTGGGATTCAATCAGCCGAAGGCTCAACTGGATGGACGCCAAAAAACCACTGGGTTCTTACCTCGGAGTTGATGTAGTTCCACAATACACACAGTTCTCATGTCAGACGGCAGAGAGAGAGGGTAGTCTAGAAACCTTCGCAGTTTCATCACATCGACTTCTCCGATACGTGACTTGCGGCCAGTGCCAGAAGCCACATCTAATTCTAAAGTGAAGCTAATAAGCCATGTTCGCGTTTGCCACACCAACTGACGATCTGCCATAGACGCAGATAGCGAGCTCCGGGGGACATCTTCCTGCGATAGAAGTCTGTCGAGCGACTTTTCGAGACCAGAATCCAATGCCGTACGCAAGATCAGTGCGGTGGAGAACCAGGTCTTTTCCGAGTACGCGGCTAGCAGAATCATTCCCTGCACTGTTTCGAGCTTTGTCGGGCGTTCAAAAAAGCTATCTTCAGCCAATCTCTGCGCTTCATCTTGCAAAACACGTTGCATATGTGTATCGCCTCGTAAGTCCACAACGGCGCGGCTGGCCAAGTAGATGATCACGGTAAAGCAGAACAGGGAGCGTGATCTAATGGAATCGAATGTATCTCGAATAGGGTCAAAGAGGCCCAGAAAGTTCTTCATGCCACCGGTAAATCTATACGAGTTAGGTTTTATTTTGATTTGGACATTGATGACTGTCTGATCAATTGTCTAGAACATACCGTTCGTACATAACCCGAGCGCGCTCCTCGGTGACGATACCGCGAGCAATAATATCACCCCGGGGGTCTCCGTTAGAGGAATTCTCCATGAAGATCTGCAGAATTAGTCAGTCAAGCCCACTCTGCGTAAGTGACATTGCAACTCACATCGTCGGAACCGAGTAGATTCACAGACATCGAATGGACAGCCGAAACTGGTGCAATCATATCGTTTGGGCTTAATTGCTGCGATTCCGGCCCATGATGATCAGCAGTTTGAGATCTTCTCGGTTCTCTGAAGGTCGATGACTCTGGCAGCGCGTCAATGGTGGTATCGAAGGAAGCATCATGCCCAGTAGCTGGAGAGTACTCGCGCTCTCTTGAAGCAGGAGTATGAAAACCACTTCGATGATCTAGCGGCGAGGCTACCGCGGAGGCACTGTATCTGAATTAATCAGCACGTCGGTATATAAAACATATCAAGATGGTCAGTCATATCATACCGCGGGGTAGTTTGTTTTCGTCGGCGGTCACTGCGTCTCCTGGTATCTTCAATGGGATCGAGAATACAGTCACGGCCCGTTGAGCGGCAGCGGAAGCAAGGGACCTGATTCCGTGCATCGCATCGCATCTTTTGGCGGCGACACCACCGGCATGCTTTGAAGAACCGGACCGGAATGTTCTCTGCCCGGAAGACAATCTCCGAGCCTCTTTCACTCATTGCTGCGCAATAACAAAATCATAATATTTCAGCAACAATAGAGTGGGCATTTGACAAGCTAATTCTGAACCCCGAATAATGCGATTTCCGTAGTCCTTCCTGGGTGTTGCTCGAATGGTTCGCATCTCATCCATCACCGGGTCGTTTGAACTTGCGGGGAAAGTCCCGACCGGTCACGTGAGACAAGGGCAAAAGTCCTATTTGGGAAGGCGCGGCTCATGTGATATTCACGCCTCAGGGAAAGGACGGAAAGGCAGTAAGGCAGAAAGGCATCAACAGCGAATCGGTGGCCAATTGAATTGGTGGGTCACCTGATCGATCGGGGCTCTTCCTAAGGTCGTTTACCCCGGGATCATATATAATTCACTTCCCAAGAGGTGTCAAATCGCTTTGATGCCCAATAATCCGGGCTTGGCGCTCTTTGTACCCGAAATCCTGGCTCTAGTACTCAAAGCCCGTTTCGCATTAATACTAGTTTAGGACCAGTCACCTCTTTTAAAGGCGCCTCTAGTGGGAAAGGGGAGAAGGTGCTGTTCCCGGGGAAGTGGGTGTTTTGAGAACACCGATACTCACTGGACTAGAAGTATGGCTATCACATTGTGCACCTACTGTGCAAGTTCAAAATATCTTTAAACTTCGGATGCCTGTACAGTAATAAATACTTTTAATTGACCAGACTACTTGAAAACTAACCTGCATTAACCTTAACAGTTTGTTCAAAAATATATGGAACTCTCAGCTTCCCCAGTCTACAGTTACCCCGTCGACTCTACTCTATAAAATGACCAAAATAATCCAACTCTACTTAAGTGGCCCACGTTTTCCCACTTGGTTAACCAACCTACATAATTCGACTCTATAATCGGCCCACCCCCATGGGTCAGGAAGCGACTCATTATTGAAGTGATGTGAGCCCGTAGGACTAATACCGCCTGCTTGCACCGGTTCTACTTTTCAGGCGAGAGCACATCCATCAATCAAGCGAGCGGAATCAAAATAGGCAGAACAAGCATAAAGGAAATTACATTGGATATGCCCATATATAGGTATAGGCTCGTAATCAAACAGAGTCCCGGGAATTAGTTATAAGTGTCCACAAGGATCAAACCCATAACAACCACCCATAGAATAACCAAAATATTGCCCGAGCGAGGAGATATCGCCTCGATATTTGCTCTGAAAGAGACAGGATCTGTGGCAATCTGGCCGCCAGATCATGCCGGTTGCCAAACCCCGTCGTGTACAGCTGTAGGTCCAACCGTTCTTTCTCCCCCAGATCTCGATACAGCATATCTGTTTTGCCGTCACAAAAGTTGTACGATGTGCCACCAATAACATAGATACGGGCACTGTCGTGAAGAGTATCTGAGTGCCAGTCGACCGACATCCACACGGGCCGCAGTGTCCACGGCACGTAGCGCATCTTCATCACCTCCTCCCAGTATGTGCGGAAAGCATACCGCTTAGCGGCGCCGCTGACGCCGTGGACAGGGCCGGTAGATCCATACGCAAGATGAGCGAGCAGTCGGTCAACGACAACGTCCACTGGAACTTCGTCTACAGTGGCCTGATTGTCTGGGTCAGGTAGACGACTAGCCATGCGGAAGTGCCACGAAAGTGTTAAGAAGAGAGTCGCAGCCAGAAAGGTCGATGGAGTCGACTTGGGCAGGCTGTAACCCGGGTAGGGGAAGTGCTGGGCCGGTGCGACGATAGAAGGCCGCAAGATGAGCAGCTGGTCTTGTCGACCGGTGTCTGAGAACATACGTATAAGAAGCCGCTCCGTAAGGTGCTTGGCGTAGGCGTAGGGCCAGGGAAAGTCATGCGACAAGAACTCCATCGAGTAGCCATGTTTCTGAACTTGCGTCCATTCGTCTTGAACATCAGTCACCCAGCCACGGCCAAGGGGGTGGATAGTCTCGTTGACATAGACGTCTGCTTCGCTCGTCTCTTGGTAGAGGAAGGCGTTGGAATAGGCAGTCGATACATACACGAAGCGTTTGAGCTGGCTGCACGCCAGACCTAGGCAAGCCATACGCTCGCTGGAGCGGATTATGGCGTCGGAGAGCTTGGGCAGGGAGTAGACTAGATTGATCGATGAAGCAGCATGGATGATGATGGTTATTTTTCTCTGGAGCTGCTGTAGCGTTTCATCATCTAGGCCCATACCAGGCTTCTTGATGTCGCCATCCAGGACGCTTACGGTGCCCTCAGATAACATTTGGATATATTTAGGTGGGAGATGCTGTGCCCATATTGCTGAAAGTCGTCTGCCAATGATGTTATGAGGATGGTAAGCATTAGAAAAAATGATGATAGATAGGTGGAACTTACGGCAGTCCGCCTCTGCAAAGCAGATATAGATGGTTGACAGAGGCACGCGAGAGGAGACGATAGGCTACAGCCGTTCCTAGGAACCCCGAAGACCCGGTGAGAAATACTACTTGGCCAGTAAAATAGTCCCACATGATAGATATCCAGCTCGCCTGGTACACAAAATGTCAAAGCTTCAACGGGCTTTCTCAGCGGACTTCTCAAGTCCAAGGCAATTCAGTTATGTGATTAATGATATTCTTGGATGGTTGAACTGAACGCAAAGGAGTATATCCTGTATAAGAATACCATCCGTGGGAATGTACATATGCGGTGGATTTTGTTAAAGAGTAGTGATCGGCATCACATGCCAGATAAGGGGAAGAAAGGTGACGTCAAATTGCTGCATCTTCTACCTCAAAAAGCAGTATAAGTGAATCACCGCCACTATTTAATGCTCCTAGAATCCGTGATACCTCAGAATGTAGACAATGAGAGATTCGCGTGTCATCTGGCAGATTTTGCATCAAACATAGAAATTATACATGCACCTCTCTTTAGTTGTACTACGTCGATCTATGTATGGATGTGTCATTTGTTAAGGCTCTTGAATGGTGGGACCGATGTGCCTCACGAGATGACGATATTACATGCTGAGCAGCGGAAAATCAAGATCGTGTACATGTAGTTGCATATAGTGCCAAGAGTGACCAATGCGCTCTATCACGCAATATAAATAAACCTTAAACCAAAGAGGTTAAAGCGTTGTGTAACTCATGTATATGCCGGCGAATCTGGTAAGAGCGCATTCGGTGATTGATCATGTGTAATATAGCGGAGAATATTTCCTGCCAAATATAACAGCCCTTCAACGAGACTGGCGTCTCTCAATTACTGTAAACATAACAGCCGGCATGATCAGATTGTTCTCTCCCCTCATAGCCGGAACTTGGCTGTGCAACATTGTCGAAGCAAAATGCTCAGGCGAGGTGATGAATGCGGGCCTTGTGGGATGGGTGTGGGCAATACTATTTAGCCCAATGCCTGCCCTACTAGAAGTGAGTCTTGCAAGCGTACCATATTACTTGATATCTTGAGAGAAGAAAGAATCATGCTCACAACATTCAGTGCCACGATCTACCTGGCTGGGCTTTCGGTCTTCCTCTATATTGTTTACCATCTCATTACACTCCTCCTCCACACGAGACGCTCAAAGAAGCTTTGCTGCGGGACATGTCCAACCGTCCCTAGTGGCCCTCTGGGCATTAGACTGTTTCTTGATTTGAAAAATGCTCATAGTGAAGGTCAAATCGCGAATAGACTTCGAAACATGCACCTACAAAACGGGACCACCATTCGACTTAACCCACCTGGTGGCACGATTATCCTTACCTGTGAGCCGGAGAATATCCAAGCTATTCTAGCCACTCAGTTCTCTAGTTTTGGGTTGTCGTACTTCCGTCATCGGCAGTACCATCCGTTGTTCGGAGATGGTATCTTCACTTCCGACGGGAAAGGATGGGAAACTTCGAGAAAGCTACTGCGACCGCAGTTTACACGCAGCGAGGTATGACGCCTTCAAGAACCAAACTATCCCAAGATCTAGAGGTCACTCAGGAACTCATCATCTACCAAACAGATTCCAGAAATCGAATGGTTTGATAGCCACGTGAATCGCTTTATCGGGGCCCTTCCCCCGGACGGCCAAGTCTTCGATTCCCAGAAGCTGTTCTTCCGCCTAGCTCTAGATTCCACTACTGACTTTCTCTTCGGGGAGTCAGTCTACTCTCTTTCCTCTGCGGGATCAAACCAGACTGGAGTGGCGGAGTCCACATATGAAGGTCGCCAAGGTTTTGCCGAAGCATTTGACTACGCCCAATACGTGCTCTTCCAGCGCACAATTGCCCTGCACCTTTACTGGCTGATCAACCCCTACAAGTTCCGTCGGTCGAACGAGACTGTCCATAGATTCGTTGACTACTATGTTGATAAGGCGCTTCGCCAAACAAACCAGGAGAAAACAGACGGTCAACAGCGGTATTGCTTCCTCCAAGCATTAGCCCTCCAGTCTAAGGATGCCAAGGTCCTGAGAGACCAGATGGTCAATGTGCTTCTGGCCAGTCGAGACGATACCGCCAGTCTTCTCAGCTCCATATTTTATTTTATCGCGCGCAATCAGGACACCTGGGATAAGCTCAAAGCCGAAGTCCGACGGGCAGCAAATGCAGGGCCAGTCACACTGAAGGAGATTCAAAGCCTACCATATTTGCGCGCTGTCGTGAACGAAGGTGAGGTTCTCGATCTAGTTCCCTCTTATAGATCGCTCACTAAAATATTCAAGCCTTGAGACTATTCCCCCCGGTGCCCATTAACGCCCGAGTGGCCAATCACAACACCACTATCCCCGTCGGAGGGGGACCAGATGGCCGATCGCCCGTCTATATCAAGGAAGGCCAGACTGTAGGGTACTCTGTATGGTCGGTCCACCGGCGAACGGATATCTGGGGATCAGACGCCGAGGTATTCCGCCCGGAGCGTTGGGAGGAAAGCAAGCAGAACGCGTGGGAGTTCCTGCCTTTCAACGGGGGCCCTCGCGCCTGTCTTGGACGTAAGCAATGGCCCTACACTGATTCTGATAAATATCAAGGATATAACCTATTATCTCAAACAGAGCAATTTGCCATAACCCAGGCCAGTCACCTCACGTTTCGAATCGTGCAGCATTTTGAGACTCTGGAGAATGCGGATCCCGGTCCGGATTTAGGCACGCATCCGCCTATGCGACAGACACTGACTATGTGCCACCAGAATGGCGTTCAAGTTCGACTCACCAGGACTAAAGACTCGAATTTAGTTTGATATTCCGATTTGCCAATACTGGGCCAGGTGACGTCGTCATGGATCAGTAAATTTGTTTATCTTTGTCATTATATGCCTACAAATTATGATTTCGGGTTTGTGTATTATTGAGGGATTTTTGATTATTTGGGAACAGAAATGAACGTCCAATCAGGTCTCTCGGCATACACTTCGTGAATAAATATATCAAACCATATTCGAACGATATATAATGTGTCTTCACGATTTGTGGGAAAAAAGTAGAGCCTAAATCCGACACACCAAGCCATGCGCAAAGTGTGTATAGAACTGTTTCTTGCTTACCTCTACCAGTTCTTGGCCTGCCCTTTCCTTGAATACCAGCCTTATGTTGCTTTTCAACTATTAATAACTAGGCTTTTCAAGGATATGTGCGCGATGCATGTCCTTTCGATTGGGTGTTGTGGATAGCTTTTATCTTTGATCTATTCGCTCTTGATACTCCCATTTCTAAAAATTTCAAGGTGCAATTTGAGCTCGGTAGAGCTGTTCTTCATTTTGACTGCAAATGCAAAGATATTTTTATTGAAATTTCCGTTATCCCCACGTCCCCGCCCTATTGCTAACTTGGTGCCGCTGCTCAAGAAAACCAACACCCGCACCAGACCTTTGATAGGATCAGATGATCGATATTGATTGATTGATGGGCGTCTCCCCAAATCATCCCAACGACCTGCATACAGATGATCTATAAATACTAATGTCTTTCATTACCTGTCGACCCTCGATGATAAATACCATCTAAATAGAATCATTCCAGACCGTCCATAAACAGTACAAGTCTCTCCAACCAACACCGCGCTTCAAGTTCTCATGCTTCAACTTCAAAAAACCATGCAAAGTCTCCCCTTTAAATCCTTCTTTTGGTAATGATCAAACATCTCATTGATCTCCTCCACCCCATAAGTCTTCTCAATATGCGTCTTGCACCCATGCTTGGCGTGTAAATTGATCATGTCCTGGCTCTGCTCAGGTGTACAGATTAGGCGACCCTTGACCGTTTGCTCCTTGAAGCTCAGGGCAAAAGGATCAACTTCCAAAGGCCAATCCGATGGTAAACCAACATCAACCAGTATTCCACCTTTTCTCAGGAATTGTTGGGAGAATTTAATCAAACCCCTTGCTTCTGCGTTGATAACAACGCGATCAACACCAGGGTTTGTATCGTAAAATGAGGACTGAAGTTCTTCAATAATGCGCTTCTGGGCGTCCTCAGAATCAACGATGAAAGTCTTGTCAGGCTTCAGATGCGATGGAACCGAAATAGCAGTCTCGATTCCTTCTTTCCGGTTGTCAATAGCGATGACTTTATAGCCCATCGCCTTCGCATATTGTACCCCAAGGTGACCGAGGCCACCAATACCAACTATGGCAAGCCACTGACCCGGCTTCACTGCAGCAGCGAGGATAGCACCATAGACCGTGGCTCCAGCGCAGAATAGAGGAGCCGCTTCCGCCCAGGAGATTGAATGTGGGATTTTCGCCACAACGCGGGCATCCGCTTTCATGTACTGCGCAAAGCCACCGTTGACGGTCAGGCCCAGCATACCAGTCAAATTTTCACACAGTTGCTTTCCTTGGTGCTTGCAAGCATTGCAGTTACCGCAAAAGTTGTAGGTGTTGATAGATCCCACACGGTCACCGACGTGGATATTGTATTTTCCTGCATTAGATCCTTCCTTGACCACTGTCCCGGCTGGCTCATGCGACCCGATCAGACCAGGCTTCGCACCGTCTGACTCATAGACACCCTGCATTACTTGAAGGTCTGTGTGGCAGTAGCCAGCGGCGGCAATCTTGACGAGAACATCATTTGGACCTAGGTCAGTTGGGACAGCAACGTCGCGGACTTCGTAACCTTTGTTGAAATCCTTCACAACCGCCGCTCGCATCGATTTGGGGACTTGGTCTGCCATGATTGAATCAAAGTGTTAAGAATTTGGAGTATTGGGCAATGGCATTTGACAGGTATGGGGGTTTTATTTCTATTCCTCAATCTGAAAACAGGCCTGGGTGAATGAATGAAAACGTCATTCTGTGGGTTTTAGTAACTTGCTCCATTTCCAAGTGATAAAAATTATCAGCTGCAATTGGCCACAAAAGTACCGGTCTTAAAGACACATATATAGCCCAGGTAAAACCAGATCAAAGTTGAGAATTAAACCTGCTATACAATAGTCATGGCTTACGCACCCATGACGCAAACATTTGGTAAGATACTTTGACTACGAACGAGCTGCTTTAGAAATGTTAGGAACGGCAAAAGAGCCGCTTAGATGTAACTATTCCATTTAATCGCCTATCTGAGTGAATAATTGTCATGGAGACTTTTTTTATGGCGGTTTTCGAGGAAGCCTCTTTGTTGTAGACCATCCCCCACATCACCTCACTAAGTTGGCCTCCACTAACTTCATTGTGGGGCTACGAGGGATCACTTTCGTGTTTGACGAAGTTCCCCAATTGATCGTCGTCAGCCAGAGTAGCGGCAAGAGGTCCACCCTGGAAGCTTTAGCTCGATTCCAATTTCTAGTTCGTGGTGGTGGGGGGTGGGACTACTTAATCTGATTACCCTTTGGTCGACTACACTACTCCTTCAAATGGTCGTTAGCTAATTCTGTATTGGATACTACATACTACATAAGCCAGCTCTATGTTAATTGAGAACACACGGAAGTGATATTATAGTGGCTATTTTTCAGTCCTTGGTGCAAAAACTACACAGCCTTGAAGAAGGTGCATGTCAACTCCTCTTTCCCCCATAACAAATTACCTAAACACCAATCTAACCATTGACAACAACGCCTCCATTTGGATGAAGGCATTGCCCAGAGATGAAGCTGCTGTCCTGGCTTGCAAGGAACACGAAGCACGTGGCAACCTCACTAGGCTGACCAGGTCGACCGATCGGGCTGCTAAACTGTTCCATTGCCGAAGTGTTCATAGTCGCGGGGATCAAAGGTGTCCATACTGGATATAAAATATCAGCAAGATCCGTGAGAAATATGGCTTAGCATGACTAGCACTTACTAGGCCCGGGACACACGGCATTAACTCGGATTCCATTCTTGATCTGCTGGTTTGAGAGACCCCTAGTGAACGCGATAAGGGCCCCTTTCGTAGAGGTGTAATCGAGTAAATCGGGACGTCCGATGTAGGCGTTAATAGAGGCGCAGTTTATTATGCTTGAACCGTTTTTGAGGTAGGGTATGGTGTATTTCGAGAGATAGAAGACCGAATATATATTGGTCTCGAATGTATTTTCCCACTGTTCCCTGTCATGTCGTTAGCTGGATCTTTAAATTAAAAAAAAAAATTGAAATTAAAATTAAACAACGGCAAAACTAACTCATCCAAATCTTGAATATCTTCAACCATGTTCTGAGTCCCTGCATTGTTGACTAGAATGTCGATGCCGCCCAAACAGTCCAGCGCTTTATCCACGACTTTTTTGCAATTTTCCTTGCCACGTAAGTCTAACGCAATTTTATGGCATTTCTGGCCATGTTCCTCCACACGTCGCACAGTCTCCCTCGCATCCATTTCTTCTTCTGGTAGATACGTGATCAAGCTAGAAGCGCCTTCCATGGCGAAAAGGATAGCGATCGCTCGGCCAATTCCAGAATCACCCCCAGTAATGATGGCCTTTTTGTCTTTCAATTTACCTGCTGCCTTGTATGTTTGATATCCATTGTCCTCTGACGGGAGCTGAGTCGATGTCGGCTTTGGATTTTCCATTTCATACTGCAGGCCAGGCTTCTTGAAATGTTGAATCGGAATTTCATGTCCTGCATGAGTGTATTAGATGACGATCTGACACTTTCCCAAAAAAAATGTAGTTATCCATACCCTGCTCAAATTGAGAGCTAGGTCCTTTTGCGTTACGCTCCATTTCTTTTTGCATAGCAGAAAATTTTAATGGGAGAGGCAGCTATGTTTTGACATTTCTCGATTTCATGATCTAGCATTATATACGGATGATATGCATGGCAATTCTTCCGTCGATATGACGTCAAAAAGTGATGGAAACAAGATAGAAAATCCTGTAGAATGTCCAAACCTTGTCTTCAGCGATTAACTGACAAATTTTGGAGAACCACATAGGCTGACCAATCAGAGACTGCGGGCATGAACATCGACCGGAAAAGGTATGTGACCATTGTGACCCCCGGAAACTTGTTTGTGGATCTTAAATGACGAAAAATCAAGTTAATCTTTAAGGAATCTCTTTAACTGCGATGCGATTGAACGCCTAGGCGAAAGAAGTTATCTTGATTCAAAATTCGTCCTCATTGCGAAGTGGTCTGACCGAATTCATTAATCTATAATTGAGGGTACTCAACAACTCTGATTATGGCGGACAGGGTTATTCAGCTCTAGGGAAAATACAGGGTAAATTTTATATTTAGATAGCTCGATTCATTGTTTATCTTGTGGTTTTTGTTCTTTAGCATGACCGGTGGCGTGAAAAGGAAACAGTTCGTCATGGTTTTGGGTGAAGATTTCTGACTCCTAAATATCTTGTCAATTTTTGTCCTTGAACCACTACACAGATTCGCAGATTACGTCTCTATGTAGACAAAAAAAGAAATTTGTAAATCATTCCGCTGTCCGTTTCTTGCCGATATAATCTAAAGTTATGAGTTCTTGGACTAGTAGATTTGAGAACAAACAATGTTGTGATGCTAATCATGATAATTGTGCTCAATTTCTTAGTGAATTTGAAGTCGGAGGTTTTTGATAAAAAGACTTTCGGCTTAGATATAGGTGCAACTAAAGGAACTTTTTTTGACTGATCTCTTAAGAAGCATGTGCAACCCCGGATAATCACTGTTTACCTTTTTGAAACCCTCACAAATTAAGGCAGAATCTTCTGCTGTCTCATTTAATCTTGCCATCAAGGTCCGCAAAGAATTCATATCCAAAGTCCTGGCTCGAATCATTGAAACGAAGTTTTTTATCGAGGCTATCAATCTTCTGGACATCCTCATCTTCAAGCCTAAAGGCAATATCGAAATTCTGATTAATTCGCTCCGGTGATTTGGACTTTGGAATAACAGATCGACCATGGTGTATGCCCCAGGCTATGAACATGTCAATTAATGTAAGATCAGATTCAACAAGAGATATACTGCATACCTAGAGCAATCTGGTTGGAGGTTTTGCCGTACTTCTTCCCAATCTTCACGAGTTGTTCGTCGTTTACCAACTGCCCATGGTTTTCACGACCGCCATAAATCTCATTCTGATTGCCAAATGGAGAGTATTGGGTCACATGGATACCATTTTCTTGGTGGAACCTCATAAATTCGGTTTGCTGTAGCCATGGGTGTATTTCCATTTGGTGGACTGCCGGAGTGATTTCAGTGTTCTCAATAACACGCTGGATCTCTTTCTTAGAAAAGTTGCTGACACCAATAGCCTTGACTTTCCCATTTGTGATTAGGGCTTCCATCGCTCTGTAGGTCTATACTTTATTAACATAGTTTCGTTTCTGGGAAGAAGCACAACTCACGTCGAGATAGTCAATGTCATCGGTTATTAAGTTGCCATTCTCATCAGAGGGGAACATATTATCTCCACGCTTGAATGCGACTGGCCAGTGCATCAAAAACAGGTCAAGATATTCGAGGCCTAGGTCATTCAATGTTTGCTGCAATGCTGGTCCGACATCCTCGGGATGGTGTTTATTGTTCCACAGTTTGCTGGTAACGAAAATCTCGTTTCGTGGCACGCCACTCTGCTTGATAGCTTTTCCAACAGCTGGCTCAGTGCCATAGCTAGTGTATGGCAAGTTAGCATGTGCTTTGCCGAGGAATGGAATTGTATTTACCATCTCGCAGTATCAATATGTCGGTAGCCTGTTTGAAGTGCATGAAGGACTGCGGCTTCCTGAGCAGCCTCATCCTGCCATGTCCCTAGCCCGATAGCTGGAATATGGGCACCAGTGTTGAGCTTGAAGGATTTTTGATTCTGAGCCATTTTTTCCAGATCTGAGCGATGCGAATCAAAACAGAGATTATGATGTAACTGAGAAAAGGGTAGAAAGATTTACTTTAGAAAAGTTCATGTTCTATCTGATAACGCTCGGCTGCATAAATAAGTTGAAATTCTATGATGTAATCGTACAAGATCTTGATTGTGTCATGAAAGTTTTCATTAACCGCAATCCGGACTTTGGTATGACGATACTGTGACACAAAATAAGCAAATTTATGGTTGAGATACTTTGTATGTACGTGGTAGAAATGAAGAATTGCTCTTGGACGTTACGTAGTAGAGTAGCTCGCTCGGGTGGAGTGGCGGGGTTCGCGGACTCGGAAATAGGGGACGGAAGATGGAGGGCTGGGGAAGGTTTCTTGCCCGGCCCAGGCAGTGTCTGGAAGCTGAGCATTCATCCCACTGGAAGATATACCTCGATTCCCTTTTCCGATGATGAACTACAGTTGCAGCTCTGTGACTCTCGGAGGAGAAAGGAAATCCGAGCGAATTGCATCTGTCCATGGCTGCAAAAGCAAGGTCGAAGTTATTTCGGCATTCAATGTATTATCCAGGAGATATACTTTCTAGAACCCGGACGAGACACAGGATTGCCCCTTTTACCTTCACGAAATATTATTCGCGAAGGGACACCAAGGACAAAGCAGACCAGCACGATATTGCATCACTAGGGGAATAACACACACGTAAGTTGACTTATTCTACGTATTGCTGATGCATCGCTTTCTAGGACGATGGCCAGTCATGCATTACTGTAACTACTCGTTGGAAATGGCCCTCATTATTTCTCGAAATGTATATCTGTCTTGAAAAAGCCGTTACAAAGTTCGAGCCAACTGTACAGTTATTTTCCACTTCATGCGAACACTTAAAATCCATTGAGAGTATTTATTTATAGATTAGTCCATACATACGCGGCGGTCCTTTCTATTCGCTAATTCTGCTCTTTGCTCTTTGCCGTGAGGGCAATCGGTGTTTACCCAAAACGTTATCGCCAGAATGCTGTTTGATGTTCAAAGTATGAACCTTTTGCATTTTCGTCGCCTGGATAGTTCGGTGAATTTGTTTCTGCATTTAGCAGGAATAATGAGAGAATGGGAAATTTAAGTTGCACCTTCGTCGCTGCTATTTTGAACATTGAGTGGATCCGGGGCCTTGACATTGTGAACATCACCGTGAACTGTATACCGAGGCATGATGGGTTAACCGTTGAAGATGTGAAATTTATGGACTTCTCAAAGACATTTGACTTTTGGAGGTACTATTTGAAGATAGTATGATACAAATTGAAATAAGCGTTCCCCCGCCTATGACATACAAGTGACGTTGGGTAGCTCAATCCTGGCCACTCCGGACCCAGCCTTTACCAATGCAGAAACAGTCTTGAGGGAAAGGAGATCACCAGACATTCGTATTCTAGACAATGCTGTAACATTCCTTGCCACTAATTATTCAAATCCTGCTAGGAATGAGCCTTTCGCTTGTTAGGACTGAGAGCCTTTGTTCTGTATGACGTAATTTATGAACCAAAAGTACATTCCCATATCACTGAATGTACATAATCCACGAAATGGTTTCGAGATCTTTCGGTACTAGGCTGGCCCATTTGAGTCGATCAGGCGAGCCCGGCTAATACCATTTTGTGGTGGAAGCATGCACCCCATCGGGACCTTCTAAGCTAGAGATCTTTCTGGTGGAGTGCGCGTCGAGTTCAGCCAAGACCCCGAAACAACTTTTCAGGTATTGTTACAAATGGCTTCATAGAACGAGTAACTAGTCAATCGGATGCCATTCCCGCACAGCGGCTAAACCCTAATGACCAACTTATCAACTCCCTCTTGTTTTCCACTCAACCAGTCATTTTCCCTCGAGGCGATCATCACCTGCGTTCTCAACCCAGCTTGTACCTACCTCTACGAGGACATAGCATTTTGGAAATACATTTTTCCTTTCTTGACAGATTTGAAGATATTTATCACGTTCAACGAACATGTCTAAATCTGCTGGCCAGCCCTTCTCCCCGGGCTGGGAGCTGGTTCAATTCGGTAACCATCCAATTATGGGCACTCAATTTGAAACCACATCAAGGTCTGAACACCTCACATTCTATTTTATACAACATAACTAATACGTTTTTCATCTAAAGACATACTAAATTAGAGCCAATCGGGGTTGGCGTGTCGGGCTTGGTCTGGTACGACTCCCTTCGCAGCCTAGCTAAGCAATCAACCCCCAGTCGATATTCAATGTAACTCTGCCAAGGACCTGATTGCGAAGAGGACTGTCGCCGTGAAAAATCCGACAGGGCCATTCAGAACACAAAATACTGCGGCTCATATGTTCCGTGGGGTGGAACTATTAAATGAGCTGCGGCATGACAATGTTAGTTTATTTCATCAGTTTCTTATTGAGGGGTTTGGGAATAACCAAGTCGAGCACATCAGCTACTCAAGTGCGCGGGCCAAAACGGTTAAAGCGCTGCACGAGCACTCATCAAGCTCACCGAAACGAGGTAATTATGTACCGAGAACTTCAGACCTTTGGCTGCTTGTATGAATATTGGAAGTAGATCTCATAACTAGCTTCGTGATTCATATGATATAGTAAATGAGTTTTCTGTAAAAGCGTCAGGTGCAATCAAAGGGTCGCTTTTAACCCCACAGCAAACTCCTTAACAGATCCAAGATCGATGGCTTCTTCTCTCTACCATATTTCATATCGATGCCCATCAGCTGGGACACAGCCACCTGCGCGGTACGAACGCTGTAGCTTGTGTCCACACAGCTGTAATGCGGAATTTCCACGAATTGTCCGACCAAACCAAGATTGGAGGTGTTCTGAGGTATAACTGGTGGCCGGTCACTTTGGGAGCGGATTAGTAACATAGCGCTCATCCGTGGCATCACACGAGGAATGGTCATGGTGTGTAGAGTTGGATAAGAGAAATGTAGATGCCCAAATAATTCCATCGTGATTTCCGCCCCTGAACAATCATGCATTGGTTTTTTAACATAATTTCCTGGGCGCGTTGGAAAGAGTGCGAAGCCCCAGAAAATACGAACAGCATTTGGCTGCTGGCTGAAGACCGGCTGTGTCGGAACACAGCAGCTTAGTTTCCATGAGCTCTCTCGAAAAGAAATGAATGTCCCAGCCTCGGTCACGTTTTGTGCGTGTGAATCAAAATATTCGATGAGACTAGAATCTGCTGTAGTAATTGTGAAAGATTCCAATATTGATTCTGACTCGCGGGTGCAGAAATTATACGGGTTGCCAAATACCGGGCTCTTGGTTCCAATTTCCAACCAAATTGACCAATTATCATCGAGCTCATCTTGAGGCTCGAGCGAATGTCGTCCTGGAGGACGATCATTCGTTCCCCTAGTCACACCTGAGACAGTGGACCCCAGTAGCATGATGACAATGTCATCTTTGCTAATTGATTTCTGCATCCGAAATCCATTCTGAATCATATTAAGCTTTGAAATTGTTTCCTGGCCACCTTGGATAGTCGTCCCAATGTCCGTAATCTTCGTATCAAAGTGGAAGTCCACCCCAAGCCTCTCGAGATGGAGAAACATAGGCAGGTATATTGACTCGTTCTGGTAATAACCGGTGATATCCAGACAGCCTAGAATACTCAAACTGTGAAATCCATCAAGGTGTTGACGGAGAGCACGTCTGAACTCAATTGCGCTATGCCATGGCTGGAACCCAAACCTGAAGTCACACATATTTTTTAAGAAATTAGAGATTGCATTAAGGACAGCTTAGTAGAGCTTTAGAAAATACGTACTGAGCAGTCCAGATAGCCCAGAAGGCGCTTTGGAAGAAAGACGGGGACAAAAAATCTCTGATCTGATTTCGTCCCAGACGTTTCTCTCCCTTCAGCACAAACATTACCAACTCCAGGCGGTGTCGAAGGCTCAACTTCAACGAATTTGTGGGTATGTCATTCAGAACGTCGTTCTTTTGGACCAAGAAACGTGTGCGACCATTGCGGTGTTTGACATGCCTAGTCTCTGCCGTTTTAATATCGTCCAAAACGGTGTGCCCCAGGCCGCTCACGGAAGGCACCATGGCAAGAAGCTCTGCTAAGGGCTTTCCGAGCGGAACAGGTAAGCATGCGGCGAACTGATCATATCCATTGATGGGATCTCCGCTGTTGTGCAAAACTTGTCCCATTGAGATATGGGAATCCATAACGTGCACCTTGGATGCAGGTACCTTAGCAAACTGCACCAAATAGAGCGCTGACGCCAAGGATGCAGTTCCACTGCCAAGAATCCATGCTTCAGTTTCGTCCGGCGAGCGCTTGCATTGACTTCGGATTTCGTTCATGTTGTTTTCAGGCTTGGTTTTCGATGTATATCGAGTATTAAGATGTAAAAGTCATGCGAAAATTGTTGCTCGCCATTCTTCCCACTAGGATTATATAATACGATTTCCATGAGTTGAGGTTAGACATAACTAACAAATGCATGACCATATTGGCGTCATAAGGCTGAGGTGGACCAATCAAAATGCATTCCTATGTGTAGCACCAAGGAAGATCGATCCGCTACCAGGGAGTGAAACGATGAAGAACATGTGAAGAAAGGGCTAGAATATGAATCGGCCGATGACTAGACCTGGGCATGGGCATGGCTGGCCGGCCCATGGGCCTTGCCCCGCCTACCAATCAGTCTCATCAACCGGGACAACTGTCCCGACCGAGGTATTATTCTTCTTATGTGGAAATTTTTGGTTTAAAGTTTAGTGGGTTCTTAGTGGTTGCTTAGGGGTAGTTAATACACCTACTAAAACCTTACTATTTTGTTTTTCGAATAACGTATTTCCTACCGGTCGGAAATAGCTCAAATATTAATATATCATTAAGTGAAGCCTAATTAATAATCTCTTCAAATTTGAACTGTTTCCAAGAACTACTAAAGTAATGGTCAAACAGCCCTCCGAGCCCATCGAAAATCATACTATTTTAGATTATCAAAGGCTACTACTATATATCGCTCCATAACACAGCGCTACTTACGCAAGAAAACATCAATTTACGCGCAGCGCACACGATCGAATCGGCAGATAGCACATGAAGGAGGTTTTATCGGTTGAAGAGGGCTTACAGCTAGCTCAGCAGCTAAACCAGCCAGTTAAAGATGATCGGGTAGTATCGCATGCACTGGGCGATGAGCCTATTCAGCACGCTCAGCCGGCAACTAGATGTACTGGCTAGTATTGAACAGATCCAATAGAATCAGGTGATTGATTGAAGGTGTTGAGATCAGCTGAGTGATTTCAGGGGTCTCTTTTTCTAATTGAACTATGGCTTATTACGAAACCATACTAGCACGAATTGGGTGAACGATGAAGCCTATCCTGAGGGGCCCGAGTCGTATTTGACCACTCCCGCTGTCCGTCAATATGTCATATTCATGGACGTATCTACAACAGGCATCTTTCTCCGTAGTTCCACTCACATCTTAAGATCTCGTTCGGAATTGAGGATAGGCAGTGAGCTTCATTACTATTTCACTGCTCTTCTTTATGATTCTTCAACAATTTCTCTCGACTCTCTACATTCGCTATTCTTATTAACGTTCCTCGTCAATACCCTCTTTCAATATTTCCCACTCCAAGCCTTTCTAAATCTTGATAGTCCGTAGCAAACCCCAATCTCCAATATTCTGTTAGCCTATTGAAAGTACCAAGGCACACGGCAAAAACAACAAGGCTCTACCAAAGTTTGGATCTACGGAGAAAGCCATATCCACTCGTTGCTTTGAATACATTTCAGGAAGCCTTGATGCCGGTAACTTTCTAGTCGATTCGCATAAGGAATCGTAGGATAATGGACTAGGAAGTGAAGAGCCCTTTACAATACCAACGAGGTGGGCTAATTTTCGATGCACAGTGCCATGCAAGAAAACAAAACACTCTACCCTAACCCGCTTTAATTTAGCTCCACGCACGGGTGGGACTGTAAAGAGAGATCAGAGGCGTAAGATATCTTCCAAGAAACTCGTTTGGCGGGTGGTATGTCATTCAAATGCACTAATTGCTCCTTACGTCAGGAGCTCGCAACCTTGAAAATCTACCTGTAATACCAAATGCTAATCTTTTCTAATGCAGGTATTGTGATCTTTATTATTTGATCTCATCAGAGGTCCATGGATTTCCGAGCCCTTGCAAGTCCTGCTCCATATGTAATTACCGTTTGGTGCAATGCAATTGTTTAAGTTCTTCCTAAGTTCGAATGTCTTGCGCCAATTGCGCGATATGCTCGCAGCCAATTCCACAGCACCCACCAATGATAGTAGCTCCATTTGCGACCCATCCCTGAGCCAATCCTGAGTATGATCTGACACTCAAATCATCCCGTGTTGGAACGATTACTTCATTCGCAGCGTGGGGTTTTGGCTTTGGTTCGAATGCATTCGCATAGACACCTAGTGGAATGTGGCGGCTTTGCTGCGAGATGACGCTTTTAGCATCATCGAGAGCTGAGTCCATGACCTCAGGCCTGCTACAATTGAATAATAGGCTCTCCGCCGAGGAGCTGCACAGCCATCGAGCTGCTTCTTTCACAGACTCACCCGAACGCAGAGGTGCTGCAGGCGTCGTTTCCTTTGACTTTTTCGACTCTTCGTTGTCATTGAGCGTGAAAGCGACCCAGAGCGGTTTACCTGTCCCCATAATCGCTTTTTCGACAGCCTTGGCCTCTGCGATTGAACTGAGCGTTTCGCCTAACCAGATGTCAACGTGCGGTGAAAGACCTCGAACAAGGACCTCCAGATATTTTCCCACCCCTCCCGCATCAAATAGATCCGGTCTATAACTCCCAAACACAGGTGGCAGGGAACCTGCAACCAACACCCTTCTCTTACTTCTTATCATTTCCTGATCTGCAGCGCTTCTTGCCAGGCGCCCTGCAAGCCCTGCTAGCTCTTGGCCATGCTGTTCGAACCTCTCGACGCCGATATGGAACGGAACCAGCGCATAAGAGTTTGTGGTCAGGACATCGGCGCCAGCAGTCGCAAAATCGCGGTGAACTTGCGAAACAAGATGTGGGGCTTCAATTAGTGCAAGTGCGGACCATTCGGGTTGACGGAAGGGTGCATTCAGGCGCATCAACTCTCGCGACATACCGCCATCGAGTATCACAGGATTCGGTAGGGTTGGAAATTTGGCCTTCTCGGAATCGCCTTGTCCAAGTGGAGTTAGGGATTCGGCGGCCTGGTTCTGCGGATGGTCAGGTCAAATATGAAGCTGGGCAGCTCGTGCAACAGTACCTGGTTATCTTTGCACTGTATAGCCCCATTACCCCCAGTCGCATCTTTTGTCAGATTGCCAACCACATCGTGAGACATAATGAAAGCCGATACCTTTGAAGACTAGTCGTCCGAAGTTGGCTCTGCAACTCAAAAATTCAAATCTGGGCTTTAATATTGTCTTTTCAACGTCTTCGTTGAGTTCAAATACAATTCGTCAGTCCTGTACACTTTTGAGATAAAAGACGGGAGATGAACTGTGACGAGAAGGCTTTGTTGTAAGGGCGGTAGGTCAAAACACCTGGGACTCAGTAACTAAAAGCGGGGAAATTGATGACATGTTGAGCTCCAGCATGACTGTACTTTGTGCCTAGCATCATGGATGTATCGAGAAGGCGGTGTATATAGTAGCAGATAATGAGAGTAAACAACTCTGAATTGGATAGCATCCCCTTAGTAGCAATTTATAAGGGGGGGGGGGGGGGGGGGGGGTGGAAATGCAAAACTGAGCTAACGCGTTTACCGTGTTTACCAGAGCTCATTTCTAGTCAACTAGGCAATTCCATGGCATTTGGCAGTGATTATCGCGGTATGTATTATGCAAGGTAACATATAAAGAGCACATTGCCAAGGTTATTGACACTGGTGAGGGTGTCGGGATGCTCGCGTCCAAGCACCTTCTCTCGTGCTTCCAACACCGTCGATGTATTGCAGTAGATAAGCCGGTCGAATTTATCATGAACCCAGAGCCTCGAATGAGATATGATCATTTTCAGTAAGCCAGTTGGCATACGAGTAAATTCGCATCGCATCACGGTCGTATGGCTTTAATCGTTACAAATTTATCGTTCCCCTGGATGGATAGTTTTAGGGACATAAGGTTCTTCAAGGTACTGAATCTCTTCCGTCGTCAGCTTGATCTGGACACTCGCAACAGCCTCATCGATGCGATCCTTAGTGTTCAGTCCCACGATAGGGTACTCGCTGGGGTGACTCAGTGACCATGCGATTGCAACTTGTGCCATGCTGATTCCCTTCTTGCCAGCCAATTCTTCCACACGGTCAATAATAGCTTTGTCGGACTCGGACTCGCGGGCACGAACGAAAATACTTAGCCCAACATCGGTGTTTTCGCGCAAGGTAGAGCGAGAAGCCCAAGGTCTGGCGAGAGCTCCACGTGCGACAGGAGACCAAGGGATAAGAGATACGCCGCTATCAATGCAGTAAGGGATCATTTCACGTTCCTCTTCACGGGCAATGAGATTGTGGTAGTTCTGCATGGAGATAAACTTGTGCCAGCCATTGCGAATGGCAATGTTTTGTAGGGTCTGGAATTCCCAAGCGGCCATCTACAAGAAAGAAAGGTATTAGTGCTTGCTTGTTCAGATTGTTGAGGGTGAAGCATACCGAACTAGCGCCGATGTACCGAACCTTGCCGCTCTCAACCACGTCATTCAGCGCCCTCATGATCTCCTCGCGTGGTGTCTCACGATCAAGTCGGTGAATTTGAAGCACGTCAATATAAGTTCCCAGTCGCTCAACACTAGCGTCAACGGCCTCCAGTATGTGTCTGCGAGACAGACCGACGCGGTTCAAGAAGTCACCCGCATTCTGTCTCCCGGTCGAGAGAGGGGGGGGAAAGTTCCCCTGATCGTCCACACCAAAGAAACATTTGGTCAAAATTACCACTCTGGAACGGGGGATATTGTATTTCTTCAGAGCCTTTCCTATGATTTCTTCGGATTTACCATAGGAGTACATATCGGCCTAGTAAAAATCGGTTAGAACTCGCGTGTTTGCTCCCGCCTTTTTCTTCTTACGGTATCCCAAGTTCTGATTCCTTTCTTATAGGCGTGTTCAATAAGTGGAAGAGATTCTTCTTCATTCAGCACCCAGCCCTGCCATTCTGGGGCGCCGTATCCCATGGCACCCAGTATCACCTTTGAGACCTTGAGGCCCGAATCCCCCAGCCTGTGTCATATTGTCATCGCAGGTCAGCAATTGGTTCTTTAACAATCTTTGAAAGGCACTTGGGTCAATGCTACCAAGATGATGCGGAGAACCTTACCGTGCGTATTCCATTTATCCGGAGATTGTAGTACTGGTCAACGAGAATTGTAGTAAACTTGTGACTTGGGAAGCTTCAAGGGTCATGAGACACATAGATGAAAGAAAACTGCAGGTTGAAGGTGAGGGCGAAAAACCTCTTTATTCTTATCCCACAATAATTTCACCTGGAGTTACCGATGGCAATCCTGACACGCCTAGGACGGAGTTAACCGATGTAAGTCCGGACGACCAGTCATACTGGATTATCTCTCGAACAATCTACACAGGTGCGGCGAATGAGGAGTCTTGATCTACCAGTTAAGCTCTTGCCATAGCAACACTACCGATTACATATTCCGCAACGGAGTTAATCGAAGGCAGCTCCGGATTATAGCGGAGTTAAAGGTAAATGAATCTACGATCTGTCTAATACTTGGGCCGAGGTCTGGCTCTACTTGAAGATCCATGTCGATTCTTTCGAGTGAGTCTATAAATTGATTGGTCATAAATTCATTCAAAGAAGCATTCGCTCGGCCGATGTCATCTGGATGTATCGAGCCTGAAATCGAGCGTTTGAACCGGGGATCATCGTTTGGAATCTATTGTTTTTCGTATACTAGAAAAAGATTCCGGTCCAGAATTGCCAACCCATGCGGGATGACGTCGGCTAAATGTTGTGCAGAGGCAGTAGGGTAGAAATGGAAGCTCATGTAAATTAAGTGGATTCCAGAACATGGTACCATATTATTTGCCCTGGCCAGTAGACACTTCCAAACTCTTTTCTAGCCCCACCGCCAAGGCCCTGGTGTAACTCATGGAGCGGGCAGCATATCCTCCTACGGGTAGTATCAAGATAATAAGTAGCTACCCTAAGCGTGAGATTATTATACTTTTCAATAATATTATTAAACAATATTAAGTTATATGAGCCTATCTTATGAAAAAGTTTATATTCAAACGAAATATTGAGGGTGAGGAAAGAAGATACATTGCCTGGTCCTCGTTTTGACCGCGTGGACAGGTCACGTGATTAAGAACCATCTCCCTTCGCTAACTATGCATCAGTGGTGTTACAGTCTGTATGATAATTCTACCTTTTTTTTACTAGCATGTAAATGGCTTTACTTTAGGGATTTTAAATAATAGTCAGAATGGTTACATAGACACTGGAGCATTTAGTAGGGTAGCTACTGGGTTACCCAAATGGTAAGAAATATCCGAAGATTTTCTAGCTTGTATATAACACAAAAACTTATCACTGGGTATCTTGTAATATGCATACCACGCTATGCTTTATTGCGCAGTACTAGAATTATTGTTAGGTCTGGATGTGCTACACGGGTGAACTAAAAATAGCCCTTGGATCAACGTCCACTTCAAAAATGCGGCTCTCTGTTCTTCTTCGCCTGGGCGTTTCGCCTGGTGCAGAAATTGCTAGAGCTAATTGGTGGCTATAGTCGTCCCAAATGACCAGCTTGCCAATTAAACTGGCTGTTCACCCCATTCTGTCTCCGCTTGTGAAACTGAGTGGCCTCTAGCTCCTTTGGCCCCTTTGGCCCCAGTTTAGCGCCAAGGGGGCTCTTCTTCCTCGTAGAACTTGGGGGTTTAAGGCTGTGTTGGCAAGCTGTCGTCACTCCACAATCCAAGCTGCTGTGAAATATAATGGCTAGCTGGCCCTCCTGGCTGAATCTTTCCCTTCGGTCGCAAATTCATCTTCGCGCGATTTTCAATCATAAACTACTATCAAGATGCAGATCGCCAACAGCATCGCTCGGTTTTTTCAGGTAATTTTATTCCTCTTGGGTGAGCCCACCTTGAAACTAATAAATTATCCAGGCAATTTTCTCAATCGTTGTCCTGGCCCTTTCAATTGTACTCGCCCGCCAACAAGTCGTTGGCAAAGTTCCCTCCCAGACTAGCTATGCTGCAGTTACTGGGGCACTTGGAATTATCGCCGCCATAGTTGGCGTTGCCTCCATATTCATGGATCGCCTAAAGGGGATAATTTCGTGGGTTCTTGATGGCGTCACTGCGATTGCCCTCTTGGCTGCTGGTATCGCTTTTTCTGTGGCTCTACGAGGTACCAACTGTAACGACGAAAGAGTTGGTGGAAGTACTTGGGACAATCCACTGATCAGTGGAGGCTGTTATTACGATGACAATGGTTCGAAGCATTGTTACGAGCATGGTGTGGTTAAAAAGCGCTGCACTCGTGCCACAGCCGATGCCGCATTTATGTTTCTTGCATGCATCGCTTGCATCGGGGCCCTTGTTTCCTCTTACATCACTCGGCACCGCTAGACTCTACACCTTCTCCGATCCTTGTTGTCAAAAAAAAAAAAAAAAAAAAACCAACCGGAGCCAGCTAGATACGACCTTTTCATGGCTTTTCCACTCTTAGACCTGGAGACTTCGAAATATCGTCAGTTTGTGATGTTGGCGTAGCAGAATAATGCTATTTATTATGAACAAAAGCTTTCCTCGAATACCCAAAAAATGTAAGCAATGTTGTGCATAATTTTCATAATTTTCAGCAATGTCAGATATACTATATGCTCACGTTGCTTCCGAAGTGGTTTTTTGAATGTGATTCATTTACTCATTCCTTTCCCCATTCCCAAGAGAGGCAGAATATAGTGCTGGTTATCCACCCCAGAGCTTCCGAGCATTGACAAGTTCGGAGTATCTTTGCATCTTCTGAGCCCATACACTACACTGAGGCATCTATGCTTTTATTAGGAAGTTGAGAAACCTTTAGGGGCAGGGCGCGAAAATAGTGACTCATGCCAGTAAATACCTCATTCATGCTTAGTACCGTGATCGGGTGTAATGAAATGTATAAACAATGCCAAATAAATTTTAGAAGAGTAGAGCGGGTTATTGATTATAGTGATGGTGCGAGAGTGCCGTGATTTCCATTTTCCATTTCCCTATGCCATCCCGCAACCGCAAGCCCGCATTGAATCCGCGGCAGCGCAAGCATTTTTTGGATGTCTCCCTCGTTTCCATGGTATTTCTCCAAATATAAGCAGATTGCCTGACACTCTAACCGTGCACGTCTCTCAATCCACCACAGAGATTCACACATAGCTCCATACCAGTGGGTCATGATAAGAAGTGCGCGAGAATCCTTTTGGTGCAGCAGGATTTTGAAAGGTGGCTTCATGAAGTTCAGGAAAAGAAGATAGGCTTTCATAGTTCCCTGCGAACATTTTATTGGCAGTAGTTGAGACAAAATTGAGACGGCTGAATAGTAGGGGTTGCAGTCACAGGCCAACGGCTCGTACAGACGACAAATATCAACGAACTCGGGCAAAAGATTCTCGATATCCAGGAGGGAAGGCTCAGTTATTATCATCGCATATTCATCTGCCATTTGATGAAATATGCTATCTGGCCGTAAGGGGTCGGTAGTTTCCCAAAGAGCCATTTTACCTGAAGACACATGAAGCCATGTCAGATCAGAAGAGTCGGCTGGCTTAAGTGGCCATGCTTCTGCCGGAGTGGAAGCTTCAAGAGAAGTGATATTGGCAATGCCTAGCATGGCAGCGGAAGCCCAAAGGGGATCACGGTCCTGGGGTCTTATTGCAGTCATGAGCTTTTTATTTAATAATGCAGCTCCCCTAGACCAGTGATAAGACTCGGTCAAAGATCGTTTTGAGATGTCGCCGATCTGGATAAGTCGATCGTGTGCTGCTGTGATGACTTGAATAATGTGCATAAGGAACGGATGCTGCTAGGTCAGCACAATCAACATCTATCAAATCCATGCAAAAACCTACCTCCATTGCCATTCTAACCACTTCATTTCTATAGAGATCGGTAGACCGGGAAGTAGCGAAGGTATATGCCGTGCGGCTCTGGAAGCGATTAAGACGTGCTAAACCGTCGATATCCAACTCGAAAGAGTCGGGTCCGATTCCTACAACTGTAACGGGTCGTAAGGAAGGCTCCACGCATTTATTCATGAAGGATATTTGGCCAGGAAATCCCTCTTCGTGGGTCGAATGTGTTTGCTCCTTGGCCAGTTGAAGATCGAAACCAACAGGTGAATTGTAATTACATGCAACGCCAAATTTGACACATCTTATGCAATTTGGCTTGGCTTCGTCACACTTGGATTTGTATGATTAGACTCAATTCTGGAGCACCGATGGCCTTCGAGAGCATACCTTGACGCGACGGAGCTTGCAATTTCGGCAGCCCTTCCGAGACTTGGGCCCCGACCGACGTCTTCGATCGCTTGTTTGGAATGGGGCTGGAGCCAGGGACATCCTATCCTGAGCCGAGATCATATGAGTTCTTTTGCACCAGAATGGGAGATGGGTAAATGAAAGAAGAGACGTCGTTAGGCGGCAAGGTCGGCGGGTCTAGTACTAACTCCGGGCGGAGCTCCACTGCAAATCTTGTGCTAAAAAGGTTTGATTCGTCGCCCCAGCGGCCGGTGGAGACGCGCTAACCCGCACTCGTATTTGCGAAGCTTCGGAGTAATCAACCATCTATCCTGTCAGGAATCAGAGATATTTTATTCATGCCTGACATACAAATATCCCGAGGATGTCAAGTCTGATACCTTTTTCTAAACGTATACTTTTTTTTCACGAACACCTCAAGTTATACCCTGTCTTCCGTCCCAATGCGCGTCTTCGTTACTGGTCCAACTGGCTTTATCGGCCAAGCAGTAGTCCAGGAGCTGCTTGATTTTGGTCATCAGGTCATCGGTCTCGCTCGCTCAGAAAAGTCTGCTGCTGCATTACAGTCGAAGGGTGTTGATGTTATCCGCGGCTGTATCGAAGACATTGAAATCTTAAAGCGCGGAGCAAGCGAAGCAGATGGTGTCATCAATCTTGCTTTCAACCATGACTTTACCAAATACGAAGAAAACATCAAGAACGAGCACGCTGCCGTTAAGGCACTGGGAGCTGCTCTTGTTGGAACTAATAAGCCTTTGGTTATTACTTTGGGCACACTTGTTTTGCCCAAGGATAAACTGGCCGCAGAAGATGCGGTGATTGATCTTACATCCCCCTTAAATGGCCGTGCCATATGTGAGAAAGAGGTGGATATTCTTGCAGCCCAGGGTGTACGCACTTCGTGTGTCCGGCTCTCGCCGACTGTGCATGGCCCCGGCGATTACGCCTTTACCTACATACTCGCCCAAATTGCTCGTGAAAAGGGCCTTTCCGCCTATATCGGTCAGGGTCTCAACCGTTGGCCAGCAGTTCATCACCTTGACGCGGCACGTCTGTTCCGCCTAGCTCTAGAGAAGGGTGTTGCAGGTGGGAGGTACCACGCGGTTGCGGAAGAAGGCATCCCACTGAAGGACATTGCGGAAGCTATTGGTCAAAGCATGGGTCTCCCAGTGGTTTCGAAAACATCTACAGAGGCTTCGGCACATTTTAATAGTGGGTTCGTGGCTAGTCTTGTTGGTGTGGATAACCCCACCTCTAGCAAAAAGACTCGAGAAGCTCTCGGCTGGCAACCTTCTAGATCGACCCTTCGGGAAGATATTCTATCGGGCATTTACAAAGATGATGGGGGTAAAAATGTTTCTATTTCTGTTTAGTACATGAGTCTAAAAAGCCTCAATTCCTAGAATCTAATTGATTGATTTGCTCTATAATCAGCGAGAACCTTCGGCTTGGCACTTTGGTGCTGCTTCTGTAACGATCTCGAGCAGGAATGATGATTTGCTAATTTGATCTAGCATACTTAAGCATATTTGTATCTGAGCTCTGCTAACGCCTTTAGGCATTCTGAAGAAAAAGCTGGATGTATAGATTAACAAACAGGTCGATCTCTGCTAATCCTTCTAGCCAGCCCCCCTAGATGACCAAGGAGATCAAACAAAAATCATTTGATGCTTCTATAGTATGAGACAAGAAATTAAGTTTACTTGATTTTTTCTCTGTCTCTCCTCTAGCCAATTACCAACCATCCCCTTGTTAACCTACATATATCCCGCTGCTAATACTAAGTCCTTAGACTTCGGAGTATCCTTATAATTAACTAATCCCTCGGCTTATCAATAATTGTCTTATCTATTATTACTATATACCTCTTATAGAAGTTTTGATCTAATGATACTTCTTTCTAATATTCAGTCCGTTACTTAGATATAAGTAAAAGTGTGAGATTACACTTAAATCTTTAGCAATTACAAGGCCGCAAGTCAGTATATGGATACTTTGAAACTAGGTATTAGAGCATAAATATAATATATACGATCGCACCTTCGTTATCTATCAAGCACACGAATAATATATAAATGCTTTTTGGACCATAAGAGCCCTGGATACAAATGTGAAATAATGAGGCCAATCGGACCCATAATCAGATAGTGCTTTGCGGCACTCATAGCTCAATAGACACAGGGATAAATGATTATTACGTGGCAAGACTGCTCACCCCACTCAGCCTCCCTGAATCTCGTTTCTTGAAAGTCGGCCGCAAGAGTGCTGCGATGCAGTCATATATTCTTCCATTGGCGAGCTAGAATCGAAAATCGTGGTATCTACGGCACGCAGTATGTCCACGTTTATACCGAGACAGCAAAAGGCTGAGTGCTATCTGAAAACCAGAGGAAGGCTGGCTGACGTTTGACGGAGGGAGTAAGGCTTCGACGTCCATTAGCGCGGCGTGTGATTTTCTCTTGGACAGATGCAATCTCCTAGAGGGAGGAAAGGCAACGCAAGTCGTATACCAAACGAATAACAACAGGGCAGAATCACCCGTGGAGACTTGATTTTACAGACTACTAACAATGTAGTGGGGGCTAATTGGTCACGTGTGTTGCATGTGAGGCTCGCGTCAGCTTTAATTTTTAAACCACTTCCTACTAGTGGTACATAGCAAAATGGAGGATGAGCCCCGGAGCTATCAGAATCCAGGCAAACCTGGTTTGAAACGAAAGGTCCGGAAAGGTACATTCAGCTGCTGGGAGTGCAAACGTCGCAAACGACGTTGCGAGCTCGACCCGGACTCTTCTGCTTGTCTCTCCTGCCAACGGCATGGTGTATCTTGTACGAGTCAGGAGGTTACCGAGGTCGCTCAAAATGCTTCTGAGACCATTGGAGAGCGCATTGACCGGGTTGAAGCTTTGGTAAGCCAGCTTGTCCAGCAACGAGAAAGCCAGTCTGCCCGGAGACAAGAACTTGACGATTCATCGAGGAAGTCGTCAGTTGGATCTGCAAACGCATCCATGAACTCTCCAACTTTGCGATCGATTGGTCATGAAACACTGTCACAGGGTCGTTCTCTCGCTGGTTATCTGTTCTCGATACTCCCTCACCCAGTCACTTCTGTGATGATTTTGAGTAGCAGTTCAATGTTCTATTCGCCTCTTCAAATATCCCAGGGTCACAAAGAAAATCCCGATGTCGCACACAATTCACTACCCTGCAGTCTGCAGTCAACTGCTCATCCAGTACTCTTCGCCCGGCGACTCATTCAGCTTGCCCTCTGCCTGAAGCAATTCGACGCCTCTACCTCCAAGCAATTGGAGTGCCAATTAAATGACTCAGTCAACAACACTTCTCGGAGATATCATGAAATTGCATCTCGCTTCGTCTTGTCCCAGGATTTCTTGGTGGATTCCCTCGATGGGATAGAAACTCTAATTCTACAAGCTCGTTACCATATTACAATTGGCGACACCCGCATGGCCTGGGCTGTCCAACGTCGCGCCATCAATATTGCTCTCTCAATAGGTGTTCAGCAGCTGGCCGAGACGAAGGGCGGGCGTGCCGAGCATTTATGGTTTCAACTGGTCTATAGTGACCGTTTTGTTTCATTAATGCTGGGTGTTCCATTCACAATCGACAACGCCAGCTCTCCTGGAGATGGTTTGCTTCATAATATTACATATTCGCAGAAGCTGGAGCGCCTCCATGTGTCAATCGCCGGACGCATCATATCCCGCAACGTCCAAATGCAATATAATGAAGGACCCCAGAATGAGCAGAATGCGCCAAACTCCTGCTACAATGTTGGCGATGATGAGACCAAGAAAATTGATGACGAATTGAAGAAAGCTGCCAAGCTTCTCCCTCCGTCATGGTGGCTAAGTCACTCTCGCACAAACACAATCAACAATCAACTCGAAAAGACAGCCAAGCTTCTATTGCAACTACACCATAAATATCTTATAGTTCTCAACCACCAACCATATCTCTTGGTACAAGCGCAAGATCCTGAAACTGGAAAAGCAACAAAACACACCTACAGTAAACTCACCGCGGCATCTGCCAGTCGCGAGCTGCTTTCTCTATACATTGTCATTCGCCAGGCCCATCAATCTCCTTCGTATCGTGCAATGGATGAAAAAATGTATACTAGCGTCGTTGCTCTTCTTTTCGCCCATCTTGATGGTCACAGGCATGGGAGTGCCAACGTGCTTGACCACCAGCGGCTTCATGACATTGGCCTCCTTGACGAATCCATCAGCTTAATGGAGAAAATTTCGACCATCAATAACGATTTAAAGAGCTTGCTGCTTATTCGAATCATGAGAAGACTTATGATCATCGAGAATGATACCGCAAAAGGCTCTTCCTACTACACATGCAGCGATGGAAATGTCGAGGCCAGTGACCAGAATTCAGAGATAACAACAGATGGCAGCCTGTCCTTGTCTATTCCATACTTCGGCAGAATTTCCATTTCGCGCCAAAGGCCACAGTTCTCGCTGGAGGTATTCGGTAATAGTGATAGCTTAGGCTCTGAGATACCGAGGCCGTCGCAAGATTCACATCCTACAGACCGTACACACCAAGGAACATTCACACGAGATCAAGAGACGAATGGAGAATGTGATGCATGGTTTGATGCATGGATTGATACAGACCCTAAAGTGTATTGATGTAAGGCAAAAGGACCAATATCATAGACAGATAATTTAAATCTGTTGATCGACCGTCCAAGGGATCTAATTCTCAAGAGCTGGTGTGTCTCCAAAGGAATACCCAGTTATATCCTGAAATCTACCTCCAGCAACACCTTGCGACAATTGTCGCATGAAACTTTCCTCTTCTTTCGACAAAGAAACGGACAGAGTCTTGAGGTTTGATTCCAGTCGATCAATCCTCGACGACCCAGGAATAGGGAAAATATCATCACCTTGCGCAAGCAACCAGGCAAGTGCCAGTTGAGGCAAAGTGATGTTTTTCGCCTTCGCGACCTCGGCAAGCTGGTCAATGATTGCCATGTTCTTCTCGATATGTTCCTTTCGCAACCATGGTAGATATTCCCGCCTATCACCGAGTTTTCTCACATCTTCAGCCTTGCGAATACTTCCCGTGAGAAGACCGTTTCCAAGAGGACTATATGCGACAATTGCGACGCCGAGTTCTCTAGCCGTTTCAAGCAATTTTCTGTTTGGTGATTCAATCTCTGTACAGAATAGACTGTACTCGATCTGCACACAGGCAATCGGATGAATTCTGTGTGCGCGTCGAAGAGACTCTGAGCTGCACTCGCTGAGACCGATGAATTTGATCTTTCCCGCGTTCTTGAGGGCCACCATCACTTCCATGGTCTTCTCAATTGGTGTTATCTTGTCCAGGCGATGGACGTAATATAGATCCACGAACGGTAGACCAAGTCGCTTGAGGGAGGACTCAATTGAAGTACGGCAATACTCGGGGCTCGAGTCAATCATGTAGCCTGGTGCCGTATCCGTGTACTTTATGCCAAACTTTGTCGCTAGGAAGATGTCCTTCCGCTTTTCGGGGTTTGCAGCGAACCATTTCCCTAGGATATCCTCGGAGTCACCGTATTTATCGGCTATGTATATGATTAACACAAGGTGCCTTGATTGTATTGATTGACGGCGAGGGAAATGCATACCAGTATCCCAGAACCACTCTCCTTTTCTATAAGCCTCGTCCAAAAAGGACATTCGCTCGGTTTCAGAGGCCGAATATCCATATTGGCCACTCAATCCCATCAGACCCAGTCCCAAACGTGGAACTAGCGGGCCATTCCGGCCTAGTGGGCGTGCAGGTAAAGGCATTTTCAGGGTACGGGCGTTGATTTGATCGGATATGAGAATATGTTTGAAATTGAACTCTTTGAAGTTAACTTGGCTCTAATCGAGATATTTATCCCTATCAAAATTCGGGTTTTGCGGTGGACGAATACAAGGTGGTGGATCCCAGTATAGTTACTTCTGGCCAATAATGTTGTTCCGCCGCAATCCCCGCTTATCTCCGACTGAATGGTCCAGGGTGTGAGGAAGTTGTACGATTCATGGGATAGAGTTTCAAAGAATCAAAAATATAGCAAGGTCTTAGAAAATTGATATCTCTAAAATCTAGATCTATTTATTAACAATCGATTGTATCCTCCCTCTGCCTATATCTTCATCGTTCTCTACTCGTGCCGAGTCCCTTTCGAGAGACCAGTCTCAATAGCCTTGATCTGAAGCGCCAAAAACTTGGAATAAATCCGGCAGAGCGCCAGGTTCCCGCCAAAATAGTAGAAGCCAGGATGTCCGCTTGGGCGCCACATCTAAAATAAATTAGCACCATAACAAGAAGTGATCGATCGCTGCGAGTCCTTACCGCACGAAGCTCTCCTTCCTCGTCCAAGTCCCACACATCAGAGCATCGTTCTGCAACTTTATCTCCCAGCACCTTCCGAACAGTCGTTCGCATATTATCATACCCAGTAGCCAAGACAACAACGTCCGCGGGGAGTGCACTTCCATCAGCCAGTTTAAGCTCGTGTGTGCCAAATCCATCGATACCACGCGGGCTATGCTTCACCTTGATTTTGCCATCAATGATAAGCTGGCTGCATCCTACGTCAATGTAATAGCCACCACCGGCCGTATAGTAAGCACGCGCAATGCCAGCTCCATCTGGACCGAAGTCTAGTTGGAAGCCGGCGCGGCGTAGGCCCTCCAGGGTTTCTTTCTCGGCCTCTGCAAATCGCTTTGTTCCGTGTACGCTTAGGGCGAACTGAACAGGGAATGGCAGGCTTTCTGACACGATATCACACTGCTCAGTGGGAGGGCTAGACAGGTCTCGTAATTAGTGGGAGAGTCATCTTCAGCTCAGGGGGTGTTGTTTAAAGACATACCCGCCATCTTCATGCAATCCCTCATGCATCATGAAGACACCCTTTTCAGCGGTAATAACATAAGTGCCACTGCGCTGCAACATTGTCACATCCGCACCATTTTCGTAGTAGTTCTGAGCAATATCGTGGCCACTGTTACCAGTTCCCACAACCACGACCTTTCGGTTTTTGACATTCAGCTCAGACGCATCGCGGTGTTGGCTACCATGATATACAGTGCCCTTGAAAGAGTCTTGGCCTGGGAATCTCGGGATACGAGGCTCACCAGAATGTCCAGTGCACCAAACAACATGACGAGGGCGTAACGCGCGCTGAGACCCATCGCCACGGGTCACACTGACGTTCCATTCACCTTTCAAATCGTTGTATTCAGCAGAGGCGACGGAAGTTTGTGTCCAGACGTTCAATTCCATAATCTTCGCGTAGGCTTCGAACCAGTCTCCGAGCTTATCTTTCGGAGTAAACTGAGGCCAATTTTGCGGGAATGGCAGGTATGCCAAATGGGTGAATTCGGCAGGGTCGTGCGTGACCAAAGTCTGGCAAGGTAGATTTAGCTTCTCTCCACGTTTGAGCTGCATTGGAAGATAGATGTTTACTCACGCGATAACGCTTGCGCCAATTATCGCCAACCCGCTCATGCTTGTCAACAATCAAACAAGAAAGTCCGAGGTTCTGCAAACGAGCTCCCATATTCAGCCCAGCTTGACCTGTGTAGATATTGTGTTAGCAGACAATAACGGGTATTCTCGCAGATATTCAAGAAAGAAAGGCTCACCGGCTCCCACAACTAGTACGGTAGGCTCCTCGTCCAAGAACTCCTTCTGTCGCTCCCTCCTCTCAATCCAAGTTTCACCATCCAACCCACCAGATACAGACTCCGTAGTACCCTCTGGTCGACGTTTACCCAAAGGCTCTTCTGCCCCCTTCAATTCCTGAAGGGAAGTATAAACAGCATAAGCCTTCCAGCGACCATCAGTCGCCTGCGTCAGACGAAGCATTCCCGAACCGGTACCAACAGCCGTCTCGAAGAAGAACATGCTTGATACCCAACTTAATCCGTCAACAACCTGGTCCCATTTTGGCTTGAAGTGACCCTTGTTCTGAAGGCGGAAATTGGATAGCGCGGAGGCGCCCTGGCGCTTGCGAAGGAAGGTTTCGATTTGGGTAGCCGTATGGAGGGTGCGCATATCCCAGTCCAGGGCGAGCATATCGCGCCACCAAGACTCTTCATGGAAAATGTTTGTCAAATCGATGCTCTCGGGGTGGGCGAGCTGGATCTGAAGGTCTGTGAGCCATTGTTGGGCGACAGCTTGGGGCTCTGAAGGCGAGCTTGAAGGTGTCGTGGGCAGCTGAATGATATGCGGGTTTCCACCCGTCAATGTTGTGGCCATGATGGTAGATATTCTCGGGATCAATCGCAGGTTTGAAGATGGGTTTGATCTCTGACAGAGTCCTGTGTCTTTATAATTAACCCTTTATAATCTGCACACTACCGGCAGTCTCCATAGCGGATCCGCATGAATAGGCATTCTTCCATTGTGCCAAGAGCCATAGATCTCTTTGAGTAATTCAGCCGACCTTGTGCAATCGGAGGAGGAGGGGGGCAGTGTGGAGAAACAACGTCACAAGACGCTCGTCACGGTCGTCAACCACGCTGTTCCCCCCGCGGTGGGGGATGCTCGGAGTAAAACCGACCGAAATGCGGGGGGCAAGTTTGCCGAGGACCCGAACTGGCTATTCAAGCGGGAAGTTCGCCAATTATTCCTCTTCAGGAAACGTCGACGCTCAAAATACTCAATTCGGGTTTGCCAGTGGGATAGAGATCTGCCGAGGAGGGCAGTCGTAACCACGGCGGTTCTGCAGAGCCCTAACGCAGACTGCTTCCCCGCCTAAGGGCTTCTGGATTATTCGATGACGGCAAAGCAACTATCACAGCTGCTTCGGTCCATTTGGCCGTTCAATTCCTCCATAACATATACAGTTAGTGGTTTTCTTTGGGTGGCATTTCCAATTATTCAGACGCAATGTTTGCTTATCCGTAAGTCTAAATGTATCGGTATTCATTCATTCTCATTCATTCTCTATTTTAGATGCAAAGATTCTATCTTCATTAAAAGCGCAAACAAAATGCGTTAAGTTTCCAGCGATTGGTGAATGACGCTCGTCCTGTACGTTTCACTGCACTGAACAAGTTCATCATGGGTACCCTGTTCAACACAACGACCGTCCTCGATAAGATAAATGCAATCCGCCCGATGAATAGTATTGAGTCGATGCGCAATGGCAATTATTGTCGTGCGCCCAGCAAGTGTCGCAAGAGCCTCTTGGATCCGCTTCTCCGACTCAACGTCCAGAGCACTGGTTGATTCATCAAGCAGCAGCATGCGTGGTTGCCGGACTAGAGCACGAGCAATCGAAAGTCGTTGCCGCTGTCCACCGGAAAATTGTTTGCCATCGCGATTGCATTGTGTCTGGTAGCCCTCTGGTAGACTCTCTATGACTTCATGAATGTTAGCCATGCGGCATGCCTCTTCAATTTCCTCTTGAGTTGGCTCGTGGCCAGGGCGAGCGCCAAGACCAATGTTGAACGCGACGCTGCCTTCAAACAACACATTCTCCTGTGGGACTAGAGCAATATCATCACGGAATTCGGTGCCTAGCTGCCGCGTGACGTTCACGCCATCAATGATAACAGCGCCTGACTCCGGTCGATAGAATCGCTCTAGCATCGCAAATGTCGTGGACTTTCCTGAGCCACTTGGGCCGACCAAGGCACAGAACTGACCAGCTTTGATCTTCAAGCTCAGTCCGCGAAGTACTGGCTGCCCTGGACGTGATGGGTACTCGAAATGTACGTTTTGCAATTCGGCTCCAACACCGGTCATTGCGGGAGGGGCGCCTGGTGAGGTTGGAGTCTGTTGCCCTTGGTGTCCTGCCTCAGGGTCGGAAATCTTTTCGTCGAGTAAGAAGTATTCACTACTCTGTGGTTTCCACGATACTCCAGGGCTCAACTCTTCATCGGCTGACCGAGTGGTAAGCAGCTCAGCGATGTTTGAAGCGGCCACACCCGCCTTGGAAATATCTGGAGCAAGTGCAAACATTTGTCCACATGACTGGGTACTGAACAACAAGGCCGGCAAAACGATGAAGAATTCAACCTGCGTATAAGCACCGGATGTGATTTGTTGGGTGCCCCACCAGTATGCCAAGGCATAAACAAGGTTGCTGATGCTGAAGGCTAGAGCCAGAAAAATGTTACCAAAAGCGATAGAACGGAGAGTCTCCTTGTATGGAGCTTTCAAGGCTCTTTCATACACAGCATAGCACTGCTTCTCAAGTGAGAATGCCGATACTGCCCGAATGTTGTCGACGGCCTCCACCGTCACTGAAGTTGCCTGTGCAAACGCCTTCTGATGCCGCTCGGCAAATTGGACCTGGGTTCGGAGCTTCATCATACCAGCCAATAGTAGAACCGGGATGGTTGGGAGAAGAACAATTGCGATCTTCCATGCAAAGACAAATGAAACAACTAGCCCGGCCACCAGGTTCACGGCCGTGGCTAGCAGCAAGCCTATGGTAGTACCCGTGATACTGCCCAGGGCAGTTGCGTCGCCAGTAATAAAGCTGAGGAGAGTCCCGGGGGTGCGGTCCTCCATCCCATGCCACTCGACAGTTTGGCCCATCAGAGATCGCAAGGATAGAACACGAATTCGGTATAAGATTTTGTCCGCTGCCCAGCCAAAGGCACAGCCTCCTATCACGTTGGCTGAAAATTCGACAAGTGCCACGATGAAGAAGAGAAGTCCATACAGGTGTCCACCGTGTCGGATACCATCTGCTCCGATGCAGGGGCTTAAGCTACCAACTGTATGACCGAAGATGACAGCCTCCGCGGTGTAACTAGCTCCAATAATAACAGACATGCCGAGGCCCAATAGGACAAATTGTAGGTTGGGACGAAGCAGGGAAAACGTAAATTTTGTGGTGAACCAGCCCGAGCGCTTGCGCTGTTTCTTCTCTTTCTTCTCACGCTTTTTCCTCTGTTTGTCTGTCTCGTTCTGTTGATCCTTCCCACCTGCAGCGGTATACTTCAGCTCGTCTGTGATATCGGCACCACGAACTTCAAGCATGGCTTCTTTCGCATCGGCGATCGGCATCTCGGGATTGAATCCCTCTCTCGTCTGGCGTATCGGGTCCGAATTCGCAGAGAATGCAGGGCTCAGCTTGCCGAGGTTCTGTAGACGTACCATCTCAGCATATGAACCACCCTGGGCAACTAATTCCGCATGAGACCCCTCTTCCGCAACTTTCCCCTTTTGTATAACCACAATTTTATGAGCAGCTTTTGCTGTAGATAGGCGATGAGCAATCGAAACCATGGTGACACGTTCAGCCACCTTTGCTAGCGCGTCTTGGATCAGGCGTTCGCTAGTTGAGTCCAGAGCCGCTGTTGCTTCATCCAGGATGAGCAGTGCGGGATCACGAACAAGGGCCCGAGCTAATGCGATGCGCTGTTTCTGTCCACCACTCATTTGGTTACCGGAAGATCCTGCGCTGGTAGCAAAACCATGCGGGAGGGCGTCGATAAAGTTGAGTGCATTTGAGCTAGATGCAGCTTGTCGAACCAGTCTCACAATCTCAGCAACTTTGGGGTCGAATTCCTCCAGCGCTTTCTTCTCCGATAGTCCAGTCCGCATTTTTTCAGCCAATTCGGCTAGGCTAGAATTCAGGATGAAAGGAGCAAGAGCTTCATGGTTTTCTGAAGCGGAAGTGACCAGGCCGTATGCGATATTTTCCAAGATTGACCGTTCCAGTAAAGACGGTTCTTGTTGCACGAAACCAATGTTTCCTCGCAAGAATCGAACGTTGAGATCGCGAAAGTTCTGTCCGCCGATGCAAATGTCTCCAGATGCGGGGTCGTAGAACCTTTCAAGAAGGGCAACAATGGTAGATTTTCCTCCACCAGAAGGGCCGACTATCGCAGTGTGCTTCCGCGGTGGAATGGTGAAATTGATACCCTGCAAAACAGGGACCTCAGGTCGAGAAGGATAAACAAATTTCACGTCACGCATCGTGATATCCTCTGAATCAAATGGTGCGGATGTGTCGCCCGAATCAGATGTTCCATCAATTTGAGACTCGCGGTTGATGACTGCCAGCAGTCTATCAGATGCTCCGGCGGCGGATGCAAAGACATGAACGTACGGGGCGACCTGGCTTAGAATGAAAGAGGCGTCGATTAGAACAAAGATGACGGTATAAACCGCACCGACAGATGTTCCGGAGCCACCTGCCTCCACTGAATCCGCGATCAAACGGGAGCCCTCCCAGAAGGCTAGAGCGTTGGCGCTGTAGGCAATGAAGTAGAGTAGACCAAGCTGAGCCGCATGAGTTGCAGCTTTTTTGAGGGCATCCATTCGTGAACCAGCGAGATGGTCAGCATACAGTTTCTCTAACCGCTCATGCGAATTAAAGGCATGGACAAGGGTAAGGTGCGATAAACTGGATGAAGCGATTGAGGTTGCTGCGTTGACATGGACCGTGATGCGCCCTGCATACTTTTTGATGTAGTAGCCACCGACATACGACATGAAGAAGTAGCATGGGACCACCGAGACCAGCATTCCAGCAATCTGAGGCACCTTGATGAATGCCACAATATACGAGGTCACGAAGTATGAGACCGTGGAAATAACAAGTCCCACCTTCTCCGATGTACCCGATTGCACCACTTCGATGTCGCTGACCATGCGGGACACGACATCTCCCGCTGGTAGCCCCTCAATATAGCCTGTTTCCTGTTTGATGACGCTCTCGAAATATCGTCGGCGGTATCTCCTAGCGATTCGTTCGCTGATGTAGCTCCAGCAGCTGCAATGGATGTAGATGAAGCAGAAGTTGGCGATGGTGATATATATCACGTACAGTACCTTCTTCTGCACACCATCAGCCACGTTGCTATCGACGGTATCCGAGGGCGAGCAAGTGGCGGTATTGAGGTCGTTAACCAATTCACCAAATACAATTCCCAGAAGTGGGAATGGAACGCCCGCGGCGATGGAAAAGAAGAAGCCGGCGAGGATGAGGAAGACGTCGGTCTTGGTGTAATCCAGCGAGAAGAGGAGCCGAGTATAGGCGAAGAATTTGCCAATGCCTTGCTTTGTTGGAACGCATTTCTTCAAATACCTGAGCTATTGAATCCGTTAGCCCGTCCATTCTGTACCGAAACACACAGTTCTGGCCGAAACGACAAACGTACTGACTTGGCCCCATTGCCCTCCTTTGTCGGATCTGCTTCTGAAAGTCCCATGATGGCTTCTCGGAACTAGAGAATTCTCGAGTGCACAATAGTCGACCACACTCCACCGTTGCTGTGAAGTGGAGATCTCGCGCAAGACCAAACGACTTTCTCGTACGAGGTGATTACACCCGTCTTGTGTATATACAGTCCACTAGACTCATCTCATCCAAAAAATGAAAGAAAGCGAAAGCAGGCTCGGCGTCACGACATTAAAATGTGGGAAAGCGCGGAGAGAAAAAACCGACGAAGGGTCCAGCGGGTGGCTCCCGGCCCTTCCAATGGACCCTGACGCGATCTGTGACTGCCGTTGGGAAATGACATTGTGGAGCAATTACTGCGACCCAAGAAACCCAGCGAAATCTGATCAGGACGATCTAGGATGATCCAGGATGATCCAGGGGAGGGAACCAAGCGGAGAATAGAAAAATGGCTGCCTCTCCACCTGGTGGTGATCGATTACCACTCACAGAGACACACGCACCCTGTCCATCGTTTTCTGCTTGCAACGCACCCGCAGAATGCGCGACCCGAAAAGCCAACCGTTCGACGAGATTACCGAGGGATTAGTGGGCGAGGCCAATGATCGGGGCGCATCCATAGGATGGCGTGGGCCCTGCATGGCTGGGGCCTCATGGGGGTCCACCCAGGGCATCAGATAACTTCGTGAAGAACGCGACTGGCGCAAAGAGGAAGGCGGGTAACAAGAGGGGGGGGAGGCCCGAGACCATTGTGAGTTCCGCCATTGTAGATCAGTCGGAGCCAACTTCCCTCCGGTGAGTCAAGTTGCGGTAGAGTTTCTTGGTATTTGCAAATTTTCTTGAAAGTTTGCAGGCCGTGGGAGGCTGTGCGCCACCGCCAAGCCATCCGCCGGATCATCAACCTTTGATTTTCATTTAAACCTCCTATTATCTGATCAGATACATCTAATCTGATTGATAACTCTGCACTATTTACCCAAGGTATTTATCGTTTTTAACCTGTTTATGAATCTCCATTAAATGGAAATGGGCTAGCTATCTCTCGACCCTAAGCATTGCATGTGAGGCCCGGGCGCGGCTACCCTCCGTATCGGAGGGTAGAGTTCCCGATGACCCGCCCTCGCCGCGCTTGCCTAGAGCTATATATGGAGCATCCATATGAGTGAGTATTCATCAAGGATAGTATCCACAGAGCAAGGATCATCTATATAGCAATATATAGCACATATACCAAATTGGGGGCGTTCTAGAAAACATTGCCCCTGATCTACTTGCCGATCCTCATAGTCCGCGGTTGTCACGGCTGCCTACCGAGTGGACACCGGGGTGAGCTAGCAAGGTGGACCGACATCAAGGATAGTCCTCTCTTGAAATCGCCTTTTGTATATTCAGAAACGGTGGAGGAGAGCCTCTCGCCTCGGAGAACGGGGAAGAAGGATGGCCAGAGTAGGCCAAGAAACTAAGATGGTAGCTGACCATCTATAAAGGCAATGGGTACTTCCTCTAATTGATAACTAATATACCTTTGACCGGCCAGTGTCCTCTAGGTATCGTCAACTTCCATGACAGCTTACCTGTCTACAGTAACGATTAACCCAGAAACGCGGTATAGATCGGGATAACCTAATCTCATTCGACATACCTGAGGTAATTAACCTAAGACCTATACGAGTGTCAGTAAGGTTGAGCTACTTTTTACATACCAAGCCCTATAGACTATGCGTGGATCTAAAAGTATCCGTCCCATGCATTGGATGTATTCAATATAGGAGAATCCGTGACATTGACAACTGTCAAAGTGGAGTCGAGAGGCTAATGCGGGGTTAAGTATCTTCAACCACCGACTGGCCCCCAAATGCGCATTTGAAATCTCTTGAATCACAATCTCCCCATTGCAAATCATATTGTCAAGAATCATCTATCGAAAATGGACAAATTTCACTCATATATAGGATCTGAATCCCTTCGGCTGTTGGTTACCTGCAGCATTCCTCTCATCCTCTGTCTCATTTACCTGGTCTTCTTCCCACTCTTTCGTTCCGATCTCCGCACAATCCCAGGTCCATTCCTCGCCAAGTTCACTGACCTTTACCGTCTCCTGCTGGTCCGCACTGGAGTCGCACACGATCACCATCTCCAGCTCCACGATCGCTATGGGCCCTTTGTTCGCCTTGGACCTAATAATGTCTCTGTCGGTTCACCCGCCGCTATCCCCATCCTCTATAATACCCGGACTCGATATCCCAAATCGGATTTTTACCCTGTCATGGGGAACGTGGCTCATGGGAAAGTCGTACCTACCATCTTCTCCACGCAAGATGAATCCGTTCACGAGTCGATGAAACGCCCCATTGCCCAAGTGTATGCCATGACAAATCTCAAGACATATGAGCCACTGGTAGAAAGTACAGAGACAGTCTTTTTCAGTAAGCTAGAGAAATTAGCGGATGAAGGAAGAACATTCGACTTGGGTAGGTGGCTTCATTGGTTCGCGACTGATGTTATTATGGAAATTACCTTTGGGAAGAGACTAGGCTTTTTGGACCAAGAACAAGATGTAGATGGAATCCTTGAGACCATTGAGAAAAGGTTTTGGTATGTCGCTGTTGTGAGTAGATCCCTGTCTTTGACGTCTTGTGGAAGAATATCGTGAAACCTTTCTCCAGTTACGAAATGTATTCGAAAAAAAAAAAAAAAAAAAAAAAAAAAAAAAAAAAAAAAATTTAAAAAAAAAAAAAAAAAAAAAAAAAAAAAAAAAAAAAAAAAAAAAAAAAAAAAAAAAAAAAAAAAAAAAAAAAAAAAAAAAAAAAAAAAAAAAAAAAAAAAAAAAAAAAAAAAAAAAAAAAAAAAAA